>OY720346.1:40486317-40679595 GCA_963082975.1 Labia minor | reverse complement strand
CGGAAGTGGTAGTATTAGCGATCGACGATAGGAAGGAAAGGGTTATTTTCACACCAAAGGAGATTTTTTTATATATCACCACGAATCATGCACTTTGTATTGGTTTTATCCTCAAGAAAAATCATATTTATTAGTTTTTTCTTGATTTAAAATTATATGACGTCATCTAGCCATTCATGACGTCACAGCCTGGTCTTGCATATATATTATAAATAAAATAAAATTAAAAATGTTTATATTTATTATTTATGTATCCATATCTGTTTTTTATTACATTAATAGATATATTAAAATTATTTGAAATTGTTTCTGTAGCTGGAAATTAATTTATTTCAAACCGTCGGTCGGTTCGGACCTGGCCACAGGTCAACTTATTTTAATTGTATTAATATTTTTATATATTTAAAATATTTTAAAATTTTTTATTAAATTTCGAAATAAAATTAAAATATTTATTTTAATAATATTTTAGAATAAAACGTACGAAATATATTTATCATTCCCCCACCCAAAAAAAAAAAAAAAAATCATGCTTTTAGCAACATATAATTATAAAGGAAGGAATTTCAAATAAATTGTTGAATAAATTTGATCTAATAATATTATTAAATAAATTATACTATATTAATTAAAATGTTTTTTAGATTAAATTATAAATAATATAAATAATATTTGATTATTATAAAAAGAAAAAAATATAACCTCCTTTTTAAATTTCCTTTCTTAATTAAAATGTAGACAAGTATAGGTGTCAATATAATTTCAGAATTTATATTATTATCAGTAGTCCTTAGTCGAAACAATCTATAAGCTATGAAAAATATAAAGCTGAAGCCATCTAATTATAACAATATGTATATGTATATAATATAGGATCAAATATTTTATCAAGTAAATTTTAATATATTTTTCATTTTGAAATGAAAATCAAGTTATTTAATTAATTTGTTTCATTTTAGGAAACAAATTTTTGATGGATCATTTTTAGAAAACCCATTTAACAATTGTAGTTAGGGCTTACAATACCGGGATCTCGGGATCCCGGACGATTTTTGTCCGGTATTAAAAACCGGTATTTATGTAAAAATACCGGTGTTTTGGTATTACGAATTTACGAATTTACAAAATGTATATGATTTTATAATGACAATAGTGCCGACAAGTGTAGAATCAGGAAAAGCTTTTTCGGCCGCTGGTTATATTTGTATGAAAATTCGGTCCTCGCTTGATGATGAAACGCTTGATTCGTTGTGTTTTTAAGAGCAAACTTTAATAAACAAAACGCAAGTTATTAATATTATTTCACAAATACTTTCAATTTATATTTTTATATTTTTTACTTCTTTAATTATATTTAATTCTTTAATTATATAATACCATACGAGCCTATTATATGTAAAATGTAACATAGAATTTAATATTTACTTTATTTTACTTGCACGTTTTTTTGTATCTATCTACTCCTACTCTCTATGTAATAAAATAAATAATATCTATATATCTACTCATTTCAGAACAATATTTATTGGATTTCATATATTATTTGTTAAAAAGTCAATATAACAACTGATGAAGGAAGAAATATAGCCAGTAAATTTATTATTAATAATACCGGTATTAATACCCGTATCCCGGTATTTCAAATTTCAAATACCAAATACCGGTATTCAGATTTTAGTTCGGTATTTTAAGCCCTAATTGTAATAAATAATTAAAAAATTGTAAAATTTTTAAAGTTTATAAAAATAAATTGCATAGATTTGTTAAAGGGTCGAGCGATAGCTCGGTATTCCAGATACTTATTATTATAATTCAAAATATAATTTTTCTCAATAATGAATAATATCAATTCTTTAATATTTTTCCTATACTCATGCATTTTTTTATAAATATATATTCTTAAAAAAAACAATTATAAATAGTAATTTAATGAATTTAAAGAATGAAAAAATAGGATTTAAATAATCGATATTATTATAGCCAAATTCAGGGATGCAATGATTCGTTTATCAACTAACATTAAAATTTAATTGACCCGTGCCATTAAATATTTCGTTGGCAGTGTTTGCCTGACTGATTTTAAATTCATATAAATAGGGAGGAATGGGACTGTAGAATAGAGGGGATTGAGATGAACGTGGGTGAAATAAGCATAACACTTCCATTTAGTATTTATCATAAATCAATATAATATATAAACAATGTATGATTATTTTAAGAGTAAAGTTGTATGACAGATATTGGAAATTCAATTATAAACATTATATATATATATATATATATATACATAAATACATTAATAATTCTTTATTCTTATTTTAAAAATTCCAATCGATTTCATTGATTTAAATAAATGAAATTTTGTATATATCAATAATTTTCTTTTTCTCTTTACTAATTACTTATATCACTATTTCATGTTTATATAATATTTTATACCAGAAAACCTAAAAAGGTTAAAAATGTCACAACACGGTCATATCATGGAAAAAGACTGTGGGACAAAAAAAAAATAAAATAAAAATAATTAAATGAATGAAAGTTTATCAAATTTTTTTTATTCGTATTTTAGAAATCTTAAAATATTTTACACATAATAATATAATTTATAATTTGACTTCAATTCAATCAATTTTATATATTTTAAATAAATTCTTCTTTCTATTATATTTACCTTTTAGAGCAGTGTTTTCTAACCTTTTTTGTGCCATTCCCCACCTAAGCCCTTCAAAAATTCTTATGCCCTCTATGTAACATATACATAATCTTTAATATTAAAAAGGGTTAAACTCATGTCGAATTCATTTTAAAATTGCCCCCCCCCTATACAACCAAATTGCCTCATGTTGAGAAACACTGTTTTAGAGATTCTATCTATTGTTTGAATTTATATAATTAAATTCTCTTTTTTTTACTTTTGTTATATGTATATATATATATATATATATATAGGAAGATAGATAATTACGAATATAAAGGGTAGGTAATATTTAAGAAAAAAAGAAAGGAAATTCGATTAAAGAGCTTAAGCCGTGATACCTGCACTGCTTCTCTAAAAGATATTATTAAGTCCGCCCAGAATTTCATTATTAAAGTAAATTCCAATAAATTTCTTATTATTTAATAAGTAAACCTTTAGTCTATTTATTTAAAGGTTGATGATTAGAAGCAACGTCTTAACTTGGATATTAATTAAAATAAATTAAAAATAAACTATTGTCTTCAGATATTAAATCTCAATTTCATTTATGTTTTTTTTTTTTTTGTTTTTTTTTTTTGTTTTTTTTTTTATTTTTACTAGAATAATTAATAAATATAAAATATTTATCTTTTAAGAATGTATGCACTTGTTTTAATTTTTTTTATAATTATTAATTTTTTTATATAAATAAATTATCAATACATGAATTAAAATTAATAAATTATTATGTTTATTTTAGTAACATTTAGATTCATACGAATAATAATAATTTTTAATAGCTTCAATTTTATAATTATTATTGTGTAATGTTATTAAGTATATATTTTTGTTTCAGGTAAAGCTGTTTTTTCTATTTAAAATTTGAGTGAAAAATCATGAAACATTTTACAACCTCTGGTATGTATCTTATAAATATATTTAATAAAAAAGACAAACTATATCTGAAATTTATTCATCGATTCTTTTATTTCTTTAAAAATGAATATGATTATTTTTTCTCATAAATAACAAAATATGATAAAGCTTTCGACAAATTTTATTTAAATTATTATTATTAATATTTATAACATATATATATATATATATATATATATATATATATATATATATATATAATTGAATACTATTAATTATTTTAAAATTCCAACTAATAATTTATAATTGTATTTTAATTTTAAAATTAACTTAAAAATTATGCTAGAAATCAATAAAAGGAGATAAATTGATATTCCCTATAGATTTAAAGTGTAAACATTGAAAATATTTTTTACTTTAGTAGGATCATAAATTTGATTTAATATTCCTAAGTTCAATAAATATTCAAAAATCAATAAAACGATAAAAACTAAGAAATTGGAGATAGATATATACAAATAGGTGCAAGCTTTACATTTTTTTTAACCCTAAAGTTTCTCCATATGAATAATTATCAGATCTAATGGAATAATTTTACCGCATATTAATATTAATAGTAATCACATTAAATATTAAATTATTGTACAAACAAAAACGTAATAGGAATTTAAAAAGATCATAATAATATTATTTATCCTTATTATGTACCAGTAAATTTAAATTAATTTTAAAACATGTAACTACATGTATATTTAATGTTTAAACTTTTTTAAAAAAATAAATAAAATATATATAATTACATTAAATATATGTACAACATCTAATTTTTTAATTCAGCAGAAGCTTTAATATTATTACCAAAGTTCAAGTCAATTTGATAAAAGATGATGTTATCAAACTGACAAACACATAAATAATCGTAAAAAAAACAAAAATAGATTTTTGAGAACGTAAAACAAACTATTTTCATCCATTCATCATCATAGGATTAAATAAATATTATATTGATATCGAAATATTTAAGTATATGTCTGTCATAATCTTTGAAGAAAAATTACGAAGGCAGGTCAATAAATCCGTGAATTTTTAAATTTCCTGTCTCTTCAATGAAATGGCAATACTGCTCCTGTATGCAGGCAATTATCTCTCCTGTTGAAATTTGAACCAGCTGGGTCATTTAGTTTTAGTTTGACATCAATTAATAGCAGTCTACCTCGTGATTTGAGGAGAAAATAGAAAAAATTGAATTTCGATCTCAAAATTCCATGAATTAGGATAAGAATTGCTCCCTCATCCGCTTTATTCTCCGGATTTAGCCCCGAGAGAGTATTTCTTGTTTCCAAACCTGAAGAAATGGCTCGGCGGAAAGAGATTTGACTCCAACGATGAAACCATCTCACAAACAAATACCTATTTACAACAAATCTTATTTTTTGGAAAAGATAAACATTGGAGAAACGTTGGACCAAATCTAGAGCTCAAAGGAGACGTTCAAAATAAAATAATTTTTTATAAAAAATCAGGAGTTTCATTCAAAAAGACACTGATTTATTAACCCGCTATCGTATCCAAATAAAATTTCATATTCTTGTATTACAATTTGTATATAAGATTGGAAGTAATATTTTTGTATAAATCTTTTGAGATGAGCGATTCTTTTCTATTACAGCTTGTAGACGACTCTGATAAAATATTTATTAATTAATTCATAAATAAATTATAAAATATTAATAAAACTATTGGCTCTATCATCCTCACAGTAGGCAGGTCGTTATTTGCTTCTCTAAGCCATGAACTGTTATAATAAATAATAAATTATTCTCCTGCTGTTGAGTGTTACAATATGTTAACCTCTTATATTGTGAAACAAAAATCCGTAACGCATGAAAATAATTTACGAGGTTAAATATACGTATTTCCCATTCCCCTCTCCATTCCTCCCCTCAAACCCTTTTCCTCATAAACTCATTGTGTTAAAGTTTAGTCAAAATCTTTATTAATATAATTACTTTTAAATCCACCTTTAATTTATATCACCTTATGAATATTCATTTAAAATACAATTTATTGTAATTCATCTTCTCTTGTTTAAAATTAGTTCCGCCTTGATTTGAAAACTTTCTTAATTACTAATTAAGAAAATGTTGAAGGTGGTAATATTTTTTATTTTTTTTGTAGCTCAAAAAAAAAAAGTAGAGAGGAAAAATATACTTAATATATATATATAACATTTCAACTAGATACTTTTTATTCTCATTAAATATTTATGAATATTTGTAGAAATGTTCATAAATTTTTCATTATTTATTTATATCCTTTAATCAGAACACAAAGTGTTATATTATTATTATTATTATTAATAATTATATATATATATATATATATATATATATATATATATATATGTATAAACGAATGAATACAATATTGTATAAATTTAAATTTAAATACCATTTTATAATTTGAATGTATTCTTATACAAAAATTGTATATCTATGGTATATACTCGTAGATAGAAAGATAAATGAGAAATATATATAACTATAAGTAAATAGTTATATCTAACTATCACCTGATGCAATTCAATAATTATGTTATGAAAAAAATTATATAACTAAAAGATCTATTGATTAAATTTTTTCATGATTGAAAGTAAAAATTAAAAATAGCTAAATAGGATGAAAGATTTTGGCAAAATTTGTTTTAATATAGTCAAAAATGAAAAGGGATGGGAAATATTGCAGACAGTTTATAATTTTAAGATTTAAAGAATTAAAATATTTAAAGTATATGTGAATTTAAAATATAGAATAAATTGCGATGATAGAAAAACCTTGTAACCAATATAATTGTATCATGACAATGATTTTGGTTGTATTGGATTGACCTTTACTAGGACATTAATCAAGTGAATCATTTTCGAGGGTTTTTTCAATTGAAGGTGATGGCAAGGATATGAGATGTCAGGCGAGATTCAATTGAGCCGTTTAATTAATCATCTGACATTGAATCCACTACATTTACTTGACCCTGACCCTGAGTCTAAAATAAATGTCCAATTTCTATTATCATTTCTTGTATCTATCCATCTCAATCATTTTTATTCTTGTTTATCATTGCTAATTTAGTCACGCAAAATTTTTTAAAACGTTTATATTTGCTTTGCCATCTAATGACATTCTATGTTAATTATTTAAATGTTTCAAATTTATTTAAAAATATATTTCTATATATTTATTATTTTTTCTAATATATTTATATTTATACCATATATATATATACGAGTGTCATTCAATAAGTATAGAGACAAAAGGCTATAGCTCAAAAACGAGTTTATTTGAATTATTACAAAATTGAGGCTATTTTTCAACAAAATCATCCCCACACTTGTCCCATCTTTCTTGCAGTTTCCTAAGCTAACCAGTGATAAACTTTAAAAATTGGGTTGGGTTGTCTTACCTCATCCTGCCTACTATCCCGACCTCGCGCCATTTTACCTGTTTGGATCACCCAAAGACGTTCTACGTGGATAAAGATTTGCTAACAATGATGATTTTTAAGGGATATTTTTAAGAAATTTTTATTTGGAATTTTTGTTTTAAATTTTCAAACTAAATAAAATACCATTTAACTTAAATTTTTTTTTAAGATTGATTTAATTCTTTTGTAAATTAATATTTTCCAATAATTATTATATAATAAAATATTTGATAATGTTTATTCGCTATACATATTATCGTATTCGAAAATTGGGAAATTTATTATTAATCAAAATTGGAAGCTGATATCAAAAACATTATCATAAAACATCAACCTCGTCTTCATATTAAATTTTTTATAGTCAGGAATGCCGATTAATTATTTATGAAAGTATTAATTTAAAAATATTGAATTGTAAGTTTTCTTAATTAATATTAGATCTACTACTACTAATATAATAAAAATGTTTAGTTCGATATAAAATTTATAAAAATATATGCTTTCTATTAAATTTAATTAAAACTTTATTAATATGCTTAAAATTCTTTTTAAAAAGATAAGTCCCTCGCTCTAATTAATTGAAGAAATTATCTAATTAACCGATGTGGTTGAGGGTACGTTTTGTGTAAATATAAATTTATTATTATTATTATATCTCAAAAATGTATAAATATATTCAGATTTAAAATTTTATATTCTTTTTAAATTAGTATAATAAACAATTATTAGTATAAATAGGACCATCATAAATTAATATATATTATGTTAATTTTATTTATTATTTTGTATTTATCACTTTTTTTGGTATTCAATAAGAATTTATTTATTTATTTATTTTTTGTAGTTGAGTTGTTGTGTGTGTATATTGGTATTATTATTGATATACTAAGTATAATTCGGTGTTGATTGCTCTGCTCCTTGTGGTGAGGAGTGTTCAATCATGTCTTGGCTCGGGTCCGTAGGGTACCTTCGAGCTCATGAATTTGTTGGGTGCCTGGCAGGAATGGAATTTATCGTTACACGGTTCACCCCTCCACCCTCACCGACGTCCTCTCACCCCGGTTAAACGTTAAACGTTGGCGCGTGGGCAATAAATTGTAAATGCAATCCTCCAAACCCCATACACTGGTATCACCACCCTTAGAGAGCAGGGCAAAAGGGCCTCTAATCGAGTCAGTGGTGCCAAGTTATTTCTCATTGCATCACGCATCCCCCATACGATTGCCACACGGAATATATTTGTGCGATTAAATTTTACAACGCGAAATCACATGTGAATACCAATTGGTTACAAATACAAAAAAATACACACTTATACAGACACAAAAAATAATAATAATAAAAATAAATAAATAAAAGATAAATGCAAGAAAAGAGTGAAAATAATACAAAGATGATAGATAAATGAAATAATAGGAATATAATCAAATAAAAACATTTTATTTAAAAATTATTATCTTGACATTGTTCACACTCCACACACACATACTTGTATAAATAATTTATAAAATACACCCTCAGTGCATCTTTAATCGTGTATTTTATATATCCACACACGAGGGTCATTTATAATTAAAAACAATTTAAGTTAAATGGTATTTTATTAAGTTTGAAAATTTAAAACAAAAATTCCAATTTAAAATTTTTTAAAGAATATCCCTTAAATAGGTTCCCAAAGTGGTCTATTTTGACCCTGGGGTCTATTTTAACCTCCAGGGGGTCCACGGCAGCGAATAACAAATTTGGGGTCCATGAAATGAAAATGGGGGTATACGGAGGTCTAGGGGTCCACGTGTGTATCCAATGGATTTTTTGAATATGTCTCTAAAAAAAAGGTAAATCGTTTATAAAAAATCAAAATCAATTTAGGGGGTCTACCCAAAACCGAAAAACATGTCAAGGGGTCCACGACAAAAGAAAGTTTGGGAACCTATGCCTTAAAACTTGAACGAATATATAAATATTGTCGTATATTGGAGGCTAATATGGGTTGGGTTATAAAAAAAAGGATTTAAAATTAATAAAATTGATCTTTAATTTGATTTGATCTGTTTATTATTAATAGAAAATTGTTTGGTGAATCCAACGAATGTAGATAAGGGAAGAGGTTAAAATAAAATTAAATAAAATTAAATTATAATAAAATTAATATTTAATAATGAAAGAAATTAATACAATTTTAATAAATATCATGAGAAATTATATATAACTTAGAAATTAAATATAAAATAAAGTTTATTTATTTTAATATGATTAATTATCAGATTTTGTATTTGTTTAGAAATTGCAATTTATAAAGGGTCGACCACTTAGCTGTTAATGTTACTAGTATAGAGTTCAGGAGAAGGTGAGACAATTCTTCTGGCAGTTCATTTCAGGCATTTAATGGTACATCTTGTCTGGGCATGCAACTACTGGGTTGGCCGCGATATATTGATGTGATTCTGGCACACTCGAATCACTTAGGGATGATGTTTCTCTGTTCGCTCTATGCGAAGAATGATCTGCATTCTTGTTTCCATCCAGTAGAATAATCTTATCCCTTCCTAGCAGCTCTTGGCCTTCTTTCCAATAGCTCAAACCCCTATCTTGCACACATCTTTTCAATAGTCAATTCTCGCTAATTTTAAGAAATATATGTCATGTAATTTATGAGCCTTGAAAATGTCGACTTCATGACAATACGTTCTATTCATCAATCGAAAATATTTCATTTATATTGTCCGCATTTCAGATCTTTGTCATAAAATGTGAGGATGTCAATATTTGTTTTAAATATTTATTTATAGCATCTTAATGATTCTCTATTAAAAGGCATTATTATGCTTATATATTAGAATATATATAAAAATGTAATAATTATAACTTTATTAAATACTAGGGGGATTACTAGGATCCGTTAGCAATTATTTGTTTTTACTTTTTTTTTTAGTTTTTATTTTGTAAAGGAATTATTTACTTTATTTATATTAAACTAGAAGGAAAATTACGCCATCATCCCCAATAGTCCTCTCAGATTCTGTCGAACCTATACAAAGCTCCATAGATCTCCAAGGGGTTCACCTGGGAATTCCAGAATTATAGGTTTAAAATGATTTTAGTTTAACTAGTTTAGTTTACTAAAATATGTATTATTCATTTTATTGTTTAAATTAAGGATCAATATTTTAACAAACATCACATTTGTATTACTTTTACTCGTTTATTCTTTAAACAATTTCATTAATCTTAATCTCTCCTCTCTCTCTCTTTCTATCTCTCCCTTTCTATTTATTTCTGATATTATTATTCTACTTGAATTCCATCAACTCTACCCTCATCTGGTATCTAAATTGAAGAAGTACTTGATTTTCCTTCCAATACGTGATCTAATGAATAAGAAATCAAAGATTAGACGAATTGTAGCAAAAAAAAGGGGGAAGAAGGGAAGAAGAGTGCTGGGCGTTTGAAGGCGGCAGGGTAAGTCACTCTTATAAATGAGTCTATATTTCATTCGATTCGTGTTAAATGGAAAATGGGGGATCTCAATCGGAGTTAAACATTTGCAATACAAATCTACATTCCATTTTATACCATTTTTTTCTCCGTCCCACCTCGTTGCCACATTCCTTCTTCTATTTCTCTTTTACTCTTACTAAATTTTTTTATTCTTTATTTTTTACTTACTCAGCAACAAATGAACCTAATTCAAGGTGCAATCTTCACCCAGTAAAGTAAAACACACAAAGATATATGAAAGGATTCTCTCTTTTTTTCCTGTAACAACTCCGGGTGAAAAAATCTGAAAGTTAGTTCAATGGTATATTCTTGTTATATTTTAATATAAACATATAGAGCCATCATTTTTAATTTTTTTAAATAGGATGAACCCGAAAGAAAGCGGTTCTTAATTCACCACGAGAAACATCATCCCCCTCAATCCTTCACCCACCAGAACCCCTCTTTTTTCTTTTCAACATTCAGCGAGAAGTCATAAAAAATAGATAAAAAAAAGGGAAAGAAGAAAAATACGATTCATTTTTATTATTAAAATAAATATCCTTTTCGTTGCCCAAAAGAGTGGTTCCTCTGCTTGGTCCACATTTATTGAACGGATTTATCTTTTAAATAAATTAAAAACAAAATAATAAATGTTAAAAATGGAGGTTTCCAAAATCCTTTAAGGGAAAATTGAAAAATTTAATATTAAATACAAGAATTACATATAAGTTAAAATTATAAAAGTAATTTTTGACCAGGAAATGAATATATGAACCTGTCTTTTTTGTTTAGTTTTATATTTTGTATTATAATAAAATTATTAATATATATTTTTTTTTAATTTATAAAAAATAATATAGTTCATTATATGTAAATTTGGAATTGATATAACAAATTAAAATACATTTAATATATATAAAATAAATTTTCTATTATGAAAGCAACAAGAATAATTAAAATTCATTAAAATTATTTGTTATAAAAATAAATAAAAAAAAAAATATTATAAAACTTGTATTTTAAAATTATAAATTATGAATCATTATTATCTAAATTAATTCATAATAAAATAATAAAAAAGTGATCTTATATCTTTGGTTAGAGGGGGGAGGGGGTAGTTTTCTTAATTAATTAACTTTAATAAACTAATTTTAATTATTTTCAATTTTATTATCTCGCCATAGATAGTATTACGATCACGAAAATTTTTGATGTCGAGATTTTGATGGTTTTATACGTTTTGATGGTTCCTGAGTCATTTTCACTAAGGTTGAGAAAAATGTCTATTTGTGTGCGTGTGTGTGTATGTATACTTGATTACGCAAAAACGGTTTGATCTAGAATAGTCGTAGTTTTCTATCAAATTTTGAGAAATATAATTCATTCGGAAGAGGACCATTTCCTACCACGTTTTGATTTTTTTCCTCTAAACTGACCGTAAAAATAAAGATTTATGTTTGATAGTTCTTCACATGATTAAAAATTGTATATACTTATATATAAGCTTGATTGAATCGCTGAAAGTACCGGAATTAATATCTTAACACGTTGACTGCCAATCACTCGCCAGCACGTGATGTGGTGCCACCAACAAAGAGCTAAACACGCCCTGGTTTAATAAATATTAATTATTTATTTT
Source organism: Labia minor (assembly GCA_963082975.1). NCBI lineage: Eukaryota > Metazoa > Arthropoda > Insecta > Dermaptera > Spongiphoridae > Labia > Labia minor. The sequence goes on along the minus strand of OY720346.1, from coordinate 40,667,440 downwards.
AATTTATAATTTATATATTTAATTAAATTTAATTTAAATTTAATATATGTTAATAATCCAATTCAAATGTGCGAGATAGTGAGTGAAGACCCTCCCGATTTTTCTGTTTTTTTATAATATATTGATTTATTATTTCTTTTGTTGTTTGTATAATTGATCTTTTCAAATATTCAACCCAATAATTTATTAAAAATCTTTTATCGTAGAAATGAAATATAATAACATGCCCCATTCCATCCCATTTTCCATAAACTTGCTTTATTGCAGCAATAACAGGCGAATCCTATTTTCTAAAATTAGAGGGTTGTGAATAGGGTTGCTGAAAATAAGTGAGGGTTTGAAAGAGAAGGCAAATAGCTTGTCTTTTGATTCCCACTGATTCCTTTATAGGCCATATGGATTAATTTACTCCCCGAGGGTACTTACATCTCTCCTCCCCACTCACCATGAAATAAATACAAATACGAATGAATAAAAACAAAAAAAAAATATTCCTCCTCTCTCCTTTGTCATAGCATGTTCTGCTATTCTAATTCCATTTAAGGGTTTATTTTGTAAATATTATCCATTCTTAAAGAGGTGTTGATTTTGTTCAGCAATTTTCAAATGAGTTGCCCAGAAATGTTTGTTTCCAAAGCAACTGGCACCCTCTCTTATCCTACCACCACTTACCATTTCATTTACTTAAAAGGTAACTTTCAGAGAAACAGAATATTAAACTATGTATATGGATTGCCAAACAATTTCAAATGGATAATAAAAACAAACTCAAACCAAATTAAATGAAGCTTTAATTAAAAAATTTAATGAATAATTTATTTCAATAAGTCGAAAAATTATTTATTATATTTAATCATACTTTTCTAGCAAATATTCAGGAACCCAACGTGAAATGAAAATGATTTTGATAAAAAGGAAATTGTAATAAATTTTAAATATTTTTAAATTTGTCCCTTTCTAATAAAATACCTAAAAATGGAATTATAAAAAGATATTAACATTTCAAGTGCTAATAATTTGGATCAAGATGTTTCTCGTTTTTTTTTATTTCATATAGTTTTAAAATTCATCATAATTTTAATTTGATAATATATAAACTATTTCAAAAACACAAAAACAGTAGTTACAGAACTATTTAAGGGCATTGTTCATGATCATGCACCAAAAAAGTATTTAATTGAAAACATTTGTAAATATTGTACATATATAAATAATATTTTTATTTCTTTTGAGTTTTTTCATATTTTTTCATGAAAAGGTATCCTGATTATCATGTTCCAAAGGCTTGTTTATTTATTTAGATCGGGATAATATGGTGGTGTGTGCAAAGAGGGGATGGAAGGAGAGAAGGGTGTAGTTGTTAGTATGTTGAATTTCGTGGTGAGGGTTGTGCACTCGAGGATGCCGATTTCATTCGAATGCAATCCTTTTCAAGAGGACATTGAGTGGCTCTTTCATCGGTCATACAAAAGCAACAGTTAATTAAATTTAATTGGTTTACAGAAAATAGAGGATGGAATTTCATTGAACAACAAATTCAGTGATCAATTCATTTCACAATTGGTGGTAGTGTTTATTTTTATTTTTAATTGATCCTGATCGATTACAATATTTAAAATGAGGTATTTGGTATCAAAATAAACAAAAAATTCGAGGATTGAGAGAGATTATATAATTATATTGTATATTCAGGTATATTTTATCGATAACAATTCATGTAAATGGGAAATACGTCTATATAAATCAATAAGTTTTATATATATATATATATATATATATATATATGTATATATTAAAAAAATATTATTGTATAAAAGCAGAATAGAAGTGGTAATTTTATAAGAGTTGCACAAAAAAAATACAACTTATGCTTATAAAAAAATCTGGAGTGTCTCCACTCGATAATCTCGAAAATTTGAATTGGATTAATTAACATATTTAAATTAAATTTAATTAATTATAAATTCTAAATTAAAATTAATAAATAATATTTATTAAACCAGCTCGTGTTTGGCTCTTTGTTGATGACACCACGTCACGTTCTGGCGCGTTATTGGCAGTCAACGAGTTAAAAAATGTAACAAATTAATTCCGGTACTTTCATCAAGCTGAAATTCTATATAAAGCAGTTTTATTCAATTTTTAGTCATGTGAAAAACTATCAAATATATATCTTTATTTTTATGGTCAGTTTAGAGGAAAAAATAATGAAAACGTGGTAGGTAATGACTCTCTTCCGGATGAGCTACATTTCTCAAAAGTTGATAGAAAACTACGAATTTTGATTAAATTTCATGATTCTAGATCAAATCGTTTTTGTGTAATCTCGTTTACATACACACATACATTTTTCTCAACCTTAGTGAAAATGACTCAGGGACCTTCAAAACTTATAAAAACATCCAAATCTCGACATTGAAAATTTTGGTGATCGCAATCCTATCTCTGGCAAGATAGTAAAAGTAAATAATAAATCGGAATAATATCTTAAGATAATTAAATTAACATCATTTTATTGTACCTCTAAAGTTATACAAATTAATCTTTAATTATGATTAAACAAAATAAATAATTAAGAATTGAAATGTAAATTTATAAAGTAATAAGTAACAAAGTGAAGAAAATAATTTAAAATTCATTAATATAATGATTTGAATAAACAATAGCCAAAAATTATTAAAAAATAAAAATAATAAAAATGGAAGAAAAAATAAGAACAAAAAAATAAAAATTTATACTAAATTATTTGATAATTATAAATATTCGAAAGGAGTTTTTATTATTTTTTTTCTGTCCCTGTAAAATATCAAAATTTTAAAGTTCTTAGTCGTAATTCAATTTTATCTTTAATTTATTATCTAACTAAACATATTTATATGAATATTTTAAATTAATAATCTAATATTTGTTTTTCATTTCTCTCCCCCCCTCCTCTTTTTCTACACCCATTCACTCCCAATAATCATTCACCTTTTGTTTCGTTAAAACACTATTATTAATCCGACTCACATTTAAAAAAATAAATAAATTACAATATGCTATGTCCGCCCTCTTTTCGAAAATTAAATGCCTATTCATTTCTTTTCCCTGTTTACTTTAAGATATTTACAATATTTAAATAAGCCTTTTAATACTATACAAATAGGCGTGCCGTTCGTTATCAGTCCATTATCTAATTTCACTTTGGAATATTTGCAGGGTAGATAAAGAAAATTCTTTGTATTGTGTTATTTTCCGAGGCGTTAATTAGCCATGTATTCTTTAACGATAGACTTATTTCTAAATATTATCAGTGATATTTTAGATATAAATATCTATCGTAACGATTTTCCTCCCCATTCTATTTCATCCCTTGTATATAAGCAAATAGTTTAGACATCTATCCATTCATTCATTGTTCTATTTTATTGTTTCCATTAATCATAACGCGTTGGTTAGTCTGCCCTTGCTTGTTGTTTGTTGATCGTTGTTATTAATGTGAATTGTAATTTCGACGAAAGTTACCACTCGGCTAAAGAGTGAAAGGAGGGTGGTGGGGGAGTAAAGTAGTAGGTTGCCCACTACGAATGCAATGACAAAACATGAAACCATTAGCTAATCAACGTCCAGGAGAGTATTCTGTCAATGGTGGAAATTTTAACAGAATTTCACTGGTTTCTAATTAGTTTTCAATTAAATTTGATAAAAACAATAAAAAAATATGAGCTGTGGCCAGGCACAGAACCGACCTACGATTTGAAATAAATTAATTTTCAAAAAACATTATATACATAAAGTTTAAAAAAAAATTATTTTTAAAACTTGAATTAAAATGATTATATTAGTTTTTATTTTTAGTTTAATAACTCAATTATTTATTACTACTATATTTTAAGTGAAATATTTTTCCGACAATGAATATAAAATTAATACTTTGTAACTTCCGGATTCCGGATATAGACCAAATGATGAATTCATGCTACTGATGCATTAAGTAAATATACCAAATTTTATCAAAATCTGTTGAGCCGTTCAAGCTATACACGTCTATACGGACACATAATGGACAGACGGATGGACGAACAGATATCATACTAAAAATACTTTTTTCTGTTAATAAATTGCATGAATAGTGAAGATATGTAAAAAATCTCATGTGAAATTTGGTGTGAAAAGAATACCTCCCTTACTATCGTCGATCGGTAAAAAAAAGTAAAAAGAAAAAGAAAAGAAAAAAAAAATGCTTACAAATAGAACACATTAAGAAAATTCTATTTTAGATTATTTAATTTTATTTTGTAAAATAGAGAAAGTTAATTTTGTTATTGAGATAATAATTGTGAATATGATGTTTATATTTTCAATTTTTAAAACAAAAGATTCAGGATAGGGTCAGCATAGGCGATTGAAATAAAAATGTAAATTTTTATTCAGATTTTCTAACGTTTCGGATGCAAGGTCGCACTCTTCCTCATGAATAGAAAATTGTTAATTATAAATTGTGGAAGAGTACATTTAGAATTTAAAATATTAATTAAATAATATTTAATTATTATTTTTCTATTCAAATCATATATAAAATATGTCAAGTTTGATAAAATTGATTCACGTAAATTTGCATTTTTATTTCAATTGATTGTTCCACCCACCTTCTGAATCTTGTACCTTCTGAATCTTGTACTTTAATAATTTTGTAATTTATCATAATATTACATCAATGAATTCTATTCGAAACGATAACTATTAATTTATTTTAATCCTTTTAATAAAATACTAAGGGTGAGTTATAAAGAATGGGCTAAAAAAGTTCACGTGTAGACAGGAAAACAATTTTTAAAAAAGTGAAATTATGTCCTTATGTGATTTCAAAATTAATTAAATTCATTTAAAGATGAAATATGAAAATGTAAAAGTAGTCATTCAGAATGTTTTTATCAAAATATACAGCATTCGTCATTCGAGGTGAATAGGAAACAGTTAGAAGGGAAAGTGTCGTCGAAAATGTTTACAAATCAATAGTGAGGTATTTTAGCCGATAACCGAAACAGTAAAACTTGTATACAATTTGGTTTATATTGTAATAATCCAATAAAATTTAAACAAATAAAAATCCGATAAAAACATATCAGATTAATTTTTTTATTATTTTCCTATAACCTCTATTTTCTATAGCTGTAATCTTTTCATGAATAAGAGTATAGGACATTATTTGGATTGTTTTCCCTAACTCCCACAGTTAGCAATGATAGACTACTAACAATTATTATAAATAAATAAATAAGGATAAATGAAAAATAATAATAATAATAATAATAATAATAATTTTAATTCATTTTCCAACTTCTACTAGGTACGAGGACAGGTCATTGAAACACAGGTTATTTTATTTTTCAACGTAGTCTCCTTTGAGCTCTATACACTTCGTCCAACGTTCCATCAATTTTTACCGACCGACGATAGTAAGGGAGGTATTGTTTTCACACACCAAATTTCACATGTGGAGATTTTTACATATCTCCACGAATCATGCATTTTCTAAACAGAAAAAAGTATTTTTAGCATGATGTCTGTCCGTCCGTCCGTCCGTATAGATGTGTACAGCCTGAACGGCTCAACGAATTTTGATGAAATTTGGTATATTTACTTAATGCATCAGTAGGATGAATTGATCAACTCTTGGTGCAAATCCGGAAACCGGAAGTGGTAGTATTAGCGATCGACGATAGGAAGGGAAGGGTTATTTTCACACCAAATTTCACATAAGGAGATTTTTTACATATCACCACGAATTATGCATTTTGTATTGGTTTTATTCTCGAGAAAAATCATCTTTATTAGTTTTTTTTCTTAATTTAAAATTATATGACGTCATCCAGCCATTCATGACGTCACAGCCTGGTCTTACATATATATTATAAATAAAATAAAATTAAAAATATTTATGTTATATCCATATCTGTTTTTTATTATTTATTTATTTATTTTGTTTCTGTAGCTGGAAATTAATTTACTTCACACAGTCGGTCGGTTCGGATCTGGCCATAGGTCAACTTATTTATAATTAATTTTAATTATTCTTTATATTTACAGATTGTTTCTATATATTTACCATTCTTATCCATTTAATCGCGTGGTTTTAATTGGAAACCTATTTATTTTTTAAACATTATTTATTTTTTCAAATGATATATATTTAAAATAAATGTGTATAACTTTCTTAATTCATATAAAAAATTTAATAAATATGATAAAATGACATTAATTGAATGAAAATATTAACTTTTATGATAAATTAGATAATTTAAATTAAGATTAAATTTAATATAAAGTTTATATATTTTAATAATCCAGCTAATTGATAAAGCATGACATGAACAGTGTCTTCGAATTGAAATAGACATCAAATTAATTCTTATTAAATGTTTTATAATAAATATTAATTTATGGTTTATTCAATAAATATATAGATTGTATATATATAAATAATAATTATTATTTAATTATAAGATAAAAATACCAGAAGAGAGTATAATCATAATAAATCAATATACTCAATCAATTTACTAATTCAAATTTAAGAATATTATTAAAATTAATTAATATTATTAAAACAGTTAGTAAAGTATACATTTTTAAACTTCTGAGCGGCTGCTGGATAATCCAGGTACTTTAAATATGAAAATTTTAAATTTGGAAACTAGCGCAGCGGGTTGCCTAAATGCCAGGGGCTCTTCCTAGCCAGCCGCTCGAGGTAGTCAGTCTATCGGTGTTGGTGTGTGAGTGCGCACGCATATCCAGGGAGCTCGGCGAGCGGCGCTATTCCTGTCAAAATTCAACCTCGGGGTGAGGTTTATTATCATTTATTATAACTCGATAACCAATTACAACCCTCTCAACTCCTCCTCACAATTATCATTATAAAATTGTCACAAAATAATTTTTCATTCTTTTCATTTAATATAACTTCCATATGTATTTAAGATAAATAAATAAATATTAATTTAAAATATTTTTTAATTTAAATAAATAACAAAAAAATAAAATTATATAGTTCTATATAAACTTATAAAAATCTTTTTTCAATATATTACATAAGAATAAATTTTTTTTATTTATCTTTTATATTTTATACTGGGATAATCTAAATAATAATATAATGTATTTTTATATTTATTCGAGATTATTCTGATGCATGGCACTTTTTAAGGGTTTTTATATAATTTGAATAAACCACATAAATTAATGTTCATTATAAAACATTTAATAAGAATTCACATCTGATGTCTATTTCAATTCGAAGTCACTGTTCATGTTTTATCAATTGGCTGGATTATTAAAATATTTAATTTGTTATAAGTTTTTAATTAATTAAATATCATTTAAAATATTTAAATCATACTAAAAATAATTATATTAATTTATTTCATAAATTAGGTCAAACTTATTTAATATTTTAATAGAAATTAAGATTTAATGTTTTTTAATTTTATCTATTTAAATGAATATCAATTTAAAAAATGAAAATTAAGAGATTAATATATCTTCTTCTTCTTCTTTCTTCTTCTTCTTCTATTATAGGCCTAAGGCCTGTTCTTCTTCACTATCCTCAGGTCTTTTTGGGAAGAGTACGCCCAGCAGTCAGCCCATTTTTTCGGTGGCTTAGTCTCTTGTGTTGCTGGCCTTCCATCCCGGGCTATATTCTCAAGAGCCCTTCCGCGTTGGCTCTTCCTACGTGTTCGTTCCATTTTTACGGCGAATCTTTAACCCTTTTTCCGTAATAGGTTCGTTGCCGTGTCGTCAATTTGTTAATCATTCCAATTTTCGAGGCTGTGTGTGGTTCATTGAGCAATTGTGATTTGCGTCTCTTGAGTAGATATATAATATATAAAAAAATATATATATTATGCTATAAATATATATTCCAAAATCTAATAAATAAGTCACCCTGAAATAAATATTTTGATTTTAATATTCTAAATACTATTTATTAATTTATTTTAATTAATAAAAAATACATAAATTGAAGTTTGATTCGCCTTTCAATGTCAATATTCAATATCTTCATATATTAAATGATACTTTATTTAAATAATAATAATTTAATTTTGGGATTAGTTGGAGAGAAAAATATAGAAATGTTAATAATTATGAATTATTTAATTTGTTAAACATTGATTATTATATTAGAAAAATATCTATATATAGAGATTAACGCTTTTATAATATTTGTTAATTATATATACGAGAAGATATAATAGAGTATGATTTCCCATTTATTTATATCTTTCTTTCTTGATATATATTATATAGTATAAATATTTCAGATAAAAAAAGCCAAAATCTCTCCATTCAAATAAGCCAAAAATTGTGTCAGAAGTGAAAATATACCAAAAAAAGATTGTGATAATAATAACAATCTTTTAAATGTACTTAAGACTTCACATATCTTTTACAATGACTTAAATGACTTATTAATTTGACTTAATAATTATTTTTTTAAGAATTTTTTTCCAGATTTTATTTTAAAATTAAAATAAAGATGAAATGGAAAATCCATATTTATTTATTGTTAATATGTCATAGAGATGATTATCGGAAAATAATCCGAAATTTATGAATAATCTAATGATAACAGATCGCCCCAATGCTATCCGTCATGTACCTCCCCACCTCCTCATCTCTTCTCATACGTCCGCCCCTAAATACAGAATTAAATCGAGTCGATTTTTACATAGTCTGCATCAATTTTTTCTTCCAATTGTGTGTCCATTTATGAATCATGATCTGAACCAGAACGAATCAAGATGGGAACTGAAACGACGTACCCTTCAAGAATAATAAGCAGAGCAGACCAATCGGGGACTAAGAACGAGACCACCAACCACCCTCTTCACTGTCTGCTTTTTTCTAAATTCTTTTTTCCCTGATATTATTAAAGTAAAGACGGTTGAGAGATTGGAAATTAAATCGGGCGCCACTTACTTTTCAGTGCAAAACAAAAAAAAAATGGGAAAATATAAAAATAAAAGTTCTGTTCCTTTCTTTTATTCTCCTCCCAAAAGCTCAAAATACATTTGTTTACATTATCATGTTTCCAATGAATAAATATGCCCTATAATATAATATAGATTATTTTTCACGATGGTTTGTATTAATAGAAACTGCAGGTAGATAAATGATGCAATTGTAATGGAAGAGTGAAAATGTTCATTTGCGGGATAAATAATTATAATAGATTCTAATTAAAATCGGAAGGGTTTATACAGATAAAACGATAAACCCCATCGTTCAGTTCAATATATAATTTAAAAGAAAACATCATATATTATTATATATCATGTTTTAAACATCCTCAACATCCCCTATTCAGTTATTAATCATAATTTAAATTCAGATTATGATTTTTATTTTCCACATTAAGATTAAACACGAATTATTTTTTTCAAAAAAAAAAAAAAAAAAAAAGAACTAAATTTACTCAATTATTAATAATTTCATCATTATAATAAATCTACTATAAATTATATTATCTAACTCAGATAATTATCAAAATAAATAAAACGATACATAGTATCTATTAAAAATAGAAAATTATTGATTGCATTTATTATATGAGGTATATTTTTGAATTTGTAAAAAAAAATGAATTATTTACAAATACAGGCTGACCTCGACACTTTAGCACAATTCACTATTTCGAACATTTCAAAATATTATACTTTTTAAATTTTTAGAGCAAAAAATCAATTTTTTAAATCGATATATAGCATTGAATCGATGCATATAATATTGTATATTACATAGAACATTATTCGTTTCTTTTAGATATGTAAATTACATAAAGAATTGTGGAAGATAAGTGAAAAATTATTTATTTGGATATAAAATCAACATTTCGGCAATACTCTGAACAAATCATAATTGATTGCTGAAAAGTCAGTTTTATCTTCGAGTAAGTAATTTTTCATTTAATTGAAAATTCGACAATCTTTTATTTAATTTACATATCTGAAAGAAGCGAATAATGTTCTATGTAATATACAATTATACTGCGCTATATGGAAACCGCGCTAAAAGAAACTCGGATTTAACCGTACAAACGAGGCTATAAATGATAAATTATTTTTATTTAGAGTTCATATAAGGAAGAGTTCTTTTAAGGAAATGTGTGATAAAAAAAAAAAATAAAAAAAAAATAAAATAAATAAAAGACTTTTGTAAAATTATGTAATTTTTCAACACAATTCAGCAATTTCTTAATTCTCTTTTAAACTTTGCTCTGCACACCGTTGTATGATCAGTTTGAACGAAATGAAGTTCTAATTCTTTAGACAAATTTTACCCTTTTTTCACATCTTGTAAATCGAGATTTGGAAACCATTCGTTTACAAACTCATTTGAGGTGTTTGCATCTATTAATTCCATCAGTTCTTCCCCATCATTCCTCATTCTTCCCCGAGTTCTAGTTCTCTTACATCCTGATTGTTCACTGCAGTCTTCATCGCTTAAACGAGAAGCAATGTTTACTATTTCCGTGGAGTTAGGAGGAAGTTAGACAATTTTCACATTTGGATGATCCAGTTCAATGTTTTTGCAACCAGCGTTAGCAAGAACCAATAAAACTTTGGAATAAAATTTTTTTTCCTGCTGTTGAAAGGAAACCGCGCTGTAAAAGTACCTCGTTATAGGAGGGCTGTTACAATTTCAGCTCCGCGTTATATGGAAACCGCGTTCAGAGAGTACCGCGTTATAGGAGGTTGACAGTATATACCTATATAATATTTATATATTTACATATATGTATACAAATATTATTGAAACCTAAACAAAAACGAGAAATGCGGAATAAATATTAAAAACAACACCCTAAAATAAACAATCTAGAGGTAAATAAAAAAAAAAAGGATAACTAAAGATAAATAGATAAATACAATAAAAAAGATTTAATTTATTAAGTAAATATATGATTGAATTTCAGATTAATCACGCTAATAAGTAGCTGGAATATTATTTGATATTTTGTTCCTACAAAGAGTGATGATTCAAAGAACATGGAAGGGAATCATACATCTTTATGATCTATATTTACATGATTATATAAATATTAATTTTAAAACAGAGTGTATAAAAAATTCTCTCTTTTTCTTTATTTTTATATTATTTTTATTTTTCTTTTTTTTTTTTTTATTTTTATTCTATAAATGAAATAAATATATGCATAATTTGCTTAACAAATTTTATTTGATTGGGTGGATTGTTACTAGGATAATGATCATATATCTATATGTTAAAAAATCTGGAGTGTCCCCACTCGACTATCTCGCAAATTTGAATTGGAATAATTAACATATATTATATTTAAATTAAATTTAATTAATTATAAATTATAAATTAAAATTAATAAATAATATTTATTAAACCAGTGCATGTTTTGGCTCTTTGCTGATGACAACACGTCACGTGTTGGTGCGTAATTGGTAGTCAACGTATTAAAAAATTAATTCCGGTACTTTCAGCCATTCAATCAAGCTGGAATTCTATATATAGCAGTTTTATAGAATTTTTAATCATGTGAAAAAATATCAAACATAAATCTTTATTTTTACGGTCAGTTTAGAGGAAAAAAAATCCAAACGTAGTAGGTAATGTCCCTCTTCCGGATGAGCTACATTTCTCAAAAGTTGATAGAAAACTACGAATTTTTAGTAATGGTCGTGTACCAAATTTATTATTCTAGCTGAAACCGTTTTTATGTAATCTTGTCTACACACACACACACACATATATATATATATATATATATATATATATATATATATATATATTCAAAATGTATAAAAACATCAAAAACTCAACATCGAAATCTTCTCTGGCGAGATAGTGAAAATATATTCAAAAATTAAATATATATATATATATTTAATAAAAATAGTAGCCCCTGTATTAAATAAAAGATTATATATTACTTAATAATTTTGGTTATGAATAAGTTTTTCTCAATTGATTAAAAATAAATAAGATGGAATGTTCAAACAATACGTTTACTTTTAATATTAATAATAACTAGAATGATAATAAGATATTTGAATAAATGATAATAAGATATTTGAATAATTCAAATAGAGATTTTAAATTAAAAATTTAGTAAAAAATGTGCAGATCGATCTAAAAAAAATTAGAATTAAATTACATTTTTTTTCATTCAAAATACATGATAAAATTTCAAATTATAAAAATATATGGTATAAATGATAAAAGTAAATAAATTTTAAAATTAAAACAAAAAACAAAAAAAAAAAAAACCCACCAATGTCAAATGAAAATCAACATTATTTGGAAAATGTTTACTTTATGGTTAATTAATTTTAAATCATATTATGTTTTATATTTTGTATTTGCAGTTTCCATTTTCATTAAACATTAAATAAATATGAGATAATATATTTTTTCCTTACAAAACACAATATTTTAATCACTCTCTTCTTCTATTACCTTTTATTATTGTTTATTGTAATTCGAATCAAGATTTAGTCAGTTTATATTAGAAATATTTGTTATTCAATACAAAATGAATATTACATCATGATTACTGATGATACTTCAAAATAGAACAATCAAAAACATTATTGGCTCTTGAAGTTAATTGAAATTATTCAGATAATTGAATCAACGAAGGCTAATTCAATCTATAAACTATTATTATTATTTAACTACTAATAACAACAACAGATTAGTTATTATTTAATAATTTACAATATTCGAATTATTTGATCGAGAATATTTAATTTTTTAACATTATAAATTAATAAAAATTATAGATAAATTATTTGACTTATTTTATCATAAAAAAAACTTGATGTATTGTATTATAAAGTTTAGATTTTGATCTTATAATGTTTATTGGATTTAAGATGTTTTAAATGGAATTTTTTTAATTACATTAAAAAATACATATTTAAAATTAATTTAAAATCTAATTGACTTACTTTATATAAAAGAAATAAATATTTGGATTTTAATTTTATTTAAACTGTTGATGATCCGATCAATTCCAATTTATCTATTTTGAAACACCTTAAACATGATCATTTTGACATTTATTTTGTTTATACAAACAATTTATACTTATTAGCATCTGGAGATGAAATAAAAAAAATCAATTAAATAAAGCTAATATATTTTTGTGGTAATTATACAAACTGGTCATCCTGCCATGAATTTGGATAAAACTTTAACAGTTGGTTCCTTTTTTAATTACAAATAAACTTTTCTTATACAATTTTTGAGGGTCGCTTCTAGTTTACGAGATAAAAATTATTAAAGTTTGCATGTAAATCCATTGATATTCTATTTAGCTACTATGTTTTATTAATTTTCGGGGTTTTTTTCAGTTCGAATTGGATATAGTAAAATTAAAAAAATAATTAATTAAATAACCAAAAAAATCGAAAATTAGTGAATAAGTGAATAATTAGTGAATTAGTTTAATTTCGATGTTCATAACCAGCTAATATGTCAAACTTAAAAAAATCTTTATTTATCTCGTAAACTTGAAACGACCCCTAAAAATTTGCAAAAGAAAAGTTTATTTGGAATTAAAAAAGGAACCCACTCATAAAGTTTTATCCAAATAGATGACTGGATGACCAATTTGTATAATTACGATATTTTTTTAGATATATTTCATAAATAGATTTATAAACTTTTCTAGAAAATGTTTTTAAAGTCCGCTAAAAGTCAGACTAGATCTATTATAATAATTTAATTATTTGCTATTTTATGTTTTATGTATTTAGATATATGTTTTTAAATGAAACAGAGAAATGAGAAGTAAGGTGGGGTGGGGTGGGGTGGGATGGGAAAAAATTGAAAAAAAACAAGAAATTTCCATGATCCGATCAATTCCAATTCATCTGTTTAGAAACCAATGAGCGTGTATCAATCGCCTGACAGCGATCGTCAACCTTTTACAAAAGAATGCCTGAAAATGTGTAAATAGTATCGTTTAAAACGGAACAAGTTGTGATGACGCACCCCCTGCGGTGACTGGGGTCTGGGCATACTCCCTCCACCCACCTCCTATTCCCTCTGGTCACGCACGATAAAGCCCCAATGTCACAAAGCAAAAGTCGAGGGAATAAAAGTTGGCCATTGGGGGATCAACACTTTCAATGGGGATTAGCCAGTCGTGTATGTCGGGGGTGGATGGATGGACATCGAATCCCCCGGGGAGCACGTGGCTTTGAAATACACGCGCCGAGATAAGCCACTCGTCTCAAGTAAATGGCACCAATTCGAGACAAGTATAGGCAATAGTCTACCAATTCGAAATGCTCCTTCACCTCTAATCAACCTGCCAGCTATTTTCTATACTCCTATACAACTAAAAGTAAATTATTTTATCAAATAAATTTGCTATTATATAAAATAAAAAGATGATTTTTAAAAAAAAAAACTTTTTACGATTTATTTTCTTTTTAAAACATAAAAAACTATTAAACGCTCTAACATTTTTACATGCTTTTATTTAGTTTCACATCGTGTCTTGTAAGGTGAATTTGACCCACTTCATTATGTTCGAATGAAATGAAATTTTGCATACATATGTAACACCGATGACAATGGAATATTCAGGTTCATCCCAGGTTATAGGTGACATTTTATAACAATTACTAATTGTTTAATACATAATATTGAAAAGTAGTAATTATCTCTCTCTCTCTCTCTCTATATATATATATATATACGAGGGTGGGATGAAAAGTTTCCGACCTGACCAAGAAAAAATGCGGCATCCACATTGCACATAGCTTTCCATATTCAAATGGTTTTGCAAAATATTTCGCACACGTTCAGCTGACATCGTACTTGTCTCAGCTATCTTGAATTTTTAAAAATAAAACAGAAGAAAAATTGAAAAAAATCGTTTTTCTTGGCCAGGTCGGAAACTTTTCATCCCACCCTCGTAGATATATATTTATTAATAAGAGCTAATTTAATTTTTTATCCAAAAATCTGGGTTTCATTCAAAAGTCACGGACTTATTGACCTGTCCTCGTAAATAATTTATTCTAAAAGTTATCATTTTAATTAAATGAATTTAAATCATGTTTAATTATTTTATAAAAATAAGAGACATAATTTTTGTAATTGAAATGAATATCAATTAAAGTAATAGCGATATTGTTTTTGAAAAGATATATGTATATATAAACCAATAATATAATAATAATAATAATCAGTCCCCTTTACCACCGATTTGATATATAGTATTTTGAGGTGAAGAATCGACCTGAATTATATTCTTTCAACATTCATACTATAACCTGAAATCATAAACTGTGCAAAATTTCTGTCAAGATTAAAATTTCTCCACACACCACGATTTCTTTATAATTAATCATATCTAAAAAATGAAAGCGTGGGCGTCAAACATGCAAGGAAAACCGCAAATTCTACTTGAATAAACATAGTTATCATGTATAGTGGAAAAGAAAAAAAAAACAAATGTTTGTGCATATACAATGAAATGTCCTTCGTATTATTTTCCTTTCCCTGCATGTTTGGCGCCCGCGCATTCATCTTTTAGCTATGAATAACTTGTGGTGTGGTGTGTGGAGAAATTATTTTCTCCTTTATAATGCATTTAAATAAAAGCGTGTTTTGAAAAAAAAAAATACATTTTTTTTTATTTAGAATTAAAATAATAATCGATTTTGAATAAAATATTCTTTCAAATAAAAAAAAGTTGTCAAAATGTTTTGTAAAGTCAGTTGCCACAAAACTTTCCTTCCATCCTGAATGTTTAAGCTATTACATGTCGAATTGGCTAGATAATGTGTAAGAGCCCTAAACCGGAGGGCGAGCTGAGCACATTAATTATTAACTAAATATGCTTTGTCATGTTATATAATATAATGTTGTTGCTCAAATGAACTTGGCAGATCTTTTAATACATTTCTACATATTTATAACATTGCATTTAACGAAACGTAAATTATTTTGTCAAATAAATTTTAGATGTAAAATAGAAAATATTTAAACCATACAATTGTCAATTATACCTTAAGAAATGGTCCATAATAACTAGATGCTGTAAAAATAAACATTAAAACTGGTTAAATTAAAATTAACTGAGGTTTATTATTATATGTCTGATCAATTTAAATAAATATTTATAAATAAATGAAAAATATAAAAAAAATAATAGATACAATTTTATCATTTATTTCTTATATAAATTGATTTCTCTTAAATCAATAAATTATACAAATATGTAATGTTTTAATAAAAAAAAACCATTTAAAAATTATAAAATCCACAAAAGGTTTAATAAATAAAAAAAAAATTGTTTGCCTTTTATTTTATTTTTTCTTTCTTTATTATTAATATAAAATAGATATTTTAAATTATCAATTGAATTGTATTTTTTTATTAACTTTTATCTATAATGATGGACCATTTAATGATTATAAATATTTAGATAATATAAAGCATTAATGAAATAAACTACATTTATAGTATAATAAATTTTTCAATTGAATGCTAGTTGAGGCGTATAAATTTGTTGAGCAGCTTTGGTGGTTATTATTTTGCATGTTAAACAGGCTGTTTTATTTTATATACAGTGCATGTGATATGAAATTTATTTACGCATTATGATGGCATCCTCTTGTTACAACCGGAATTAGTATCATTTAGAGACATGAAATCATTTGTGATTGTAACTTGTAACAAATGGAATGAGAATAAATAATTAATTCCAAATTAAAGATGAAATCAGTGAATATAATGTTTCATTTAATCATATTTATATCCAAATATTAAGAATGTGATGAAATGAAGTCTATATTCATTTTCTTTTTTACTTATTTTGAATAGATTCATGCAGTATATATTTTCGTAATTATATTTTATAATTAGTAAATGTTGTTTCAACCATTCAATCTACAAAAATATACAAAATACAATACATAAAAAAATAGCATCATAAAAATAACTAAATTTTTTTAATATTTTTAGAAAAGATAAATATTCTTTGTTACCTATGTTAAATGCTGCATATATCAATCAAAGGAAAAGCATATTTTTCAGGTGCTATAACTGGAAAAAATAATCTTTATAAAAATACATTAAAAATATTAAATCTTTTAATATTTACTCTTATTTAATTAATTTAACCTTTAAGTTAAAAAAATTTCGAGAGGAATAAATCTGTTCATCGAGGTAATTTTAAACACATTAAATTGAATGGTTTTTCTTATCATTTGGACAATAAATATTATTATTTATTTATTTATTTTTTGGTAAAGGAATAAAGTCAATAACACACATAATCATTTATCCAAATATCCATTTAAATCAAAAATATGATTTTATGCATAACTGAAAATAATTGATAAAAAAACTATTAATGTTCTTTTTTTTTATTTTATTTTTATTTATTTTATACCTACATATTTTAAATTTCTGTAAAACTAAAAAAAAATAATATAATTAATAAATTAAAAAAATTCAATAAAAAAAGTCGTAAGGGAATTTCCATTTAATAAAAAAGAACATTTCAATCCTACTCTCTTTTATTAAAAAAATAATAATAATTAAAAGTTCAAATTTTGATTAATGTTCAAAATGAAGTTAATATAAATGAATAACAAAAAATAAATTCATATTAGAAATTTTTGATTAATTAAATTTAGTGAATAATATTTGGAGAATCAAGGGTTGAGTAGTAGTATCAGAGAAACAAATAATCAATGTACAATTTAAATTGAAATATATTTTTTGTAAGTTAAAGATCGTTGAGCTGATAAACTCAGAATAAATACATTTAAAATATTTTAAAATTATTTTATAAAAAATAATTGGAGTGTCTCCACACGACTATCTCGTAATTTGAATTGGATCAATTAACATATATTATATATATATATATATATATATATATATATATATATTTAAATCTATATATTTAATACGATAGTGTCCGTCTGTACGCAAAAAACTCCAGAGCCTAAACTACAAGGAGTAAGGTAACCAAATTTTTCTGAGGTGAAGGGTACCTCAAATGAGATGAAAAATAAAAAAGAAATTAGAATCTTAGGTAACTCCTGAGCTGAGCTGCGGGTGTTCCATTTTCCAGAAATATATATAAAGGAGAGTGTTTGTATGTATGTAATTTGTTTACTTTTTTGTGCTGTCATAGAAACAGATATATTTATATAATTAGAACCTCTCTCTCTCCCTCTATTTAAAATTTTAAAAAATGGAGTGTTCTAGCCAAATTAAGAAATTTAAATTCCTTATGCAACATTGATAGGTAAATGAATTGGACTGGAAGAGGAGACATATGATTAGAGAAATGTAATTAAACAAAAAAATTCAAGAATTATGATACGGATACGACTTACATACAATTAACATACAAAATGTAGAATTTGAAAAAGTATAAATATTTAAATACTTAAGATCTCTAATCACGAAAGATAATAATATTCGAGAAGAATTTAAATCGACGTTGTAATTGAGTAACGCCTGTTATTATGCAGTAAAGGGGCTTATCTCATCAAAGAGGATCAAAATTAAAATATATAAAACAATTATTTTTCATGTTGATCGATGACTAGGGTGACCATATTTCGAAAACACCAAACCGGGACAAACGGTATACCTTTTTTTTAGAACTAAATTGAAAAAATTTTGAAAAAAAAATTACGAAATGTCCTAAATATTGAAAAAACGGGACAGTAGGGTGTCACGAAGACATTTTTGGGACATAGCACCTAAAGACGGGACGTTTGGTCACCCTATCGATGACTCTGGGAGACGAGAGTAGATTTGGAGTATTTGTGAGATTAATATTGTTCGCAGCATTATGGCGGAGATGGCATAACGAGAAATAATGTCCAGATATAGTTAAGGTTATAAAATCAAGAAGGCTGGGATGGGAAGGGAACGTGGTTGGAATTGGAGAAACTAGAAATTGGGAGAAACCGATTGGGAAACATCCGGTGGAAGACCAGGGACCAAGGTGGGTGGACAATGAAGGAAGGGACATGGGAGAGATGGGACAGGGTAGGATTTGGTTGTAGCTCAGGATAGGGACGCTTAGAGAAATGTGGATGCTGCGGCTAAGAACTTTCGAAAACTGTAGAGACAGAGAGTTAGATAAAAATACAATAATAATATATAATAATTTACTGATTAAATTAAAATAAATTTTACAAGAAAACAAATACATGTCTTATCTACTTATACTGATTGAAACAAAATGGAAACCTTTTACATACAGACTTTCAACCAAATACTATGTATCACTCGGGGGTACAGGGGGCGGAGCCCCCGTCTAGGTGTGAAGAGCGCCGAAGGCGCTCGGAGCAGCTAGTTAAATTTAATTTATTATAAATTAAAATTAATAAATAATATTTATTAAACCAGCGCGTGTTTGAATCTTTGTTGATGGCACCACGTCACGTGCTAGCGTGTGATTAGCAGTGTTAAAAAAAATAATTCCGGTACTTTCAGCGATTTAATCAAGCTAAAATTCTATATATAGCAGTTTTATACAATTTTTAATGAGAAAAACTATCAAACATATATCTTTAGTTTTACGGTCACTTTAGAGGAAAAAAATCCAAACGTGGTAGGTAATGACCCATTTCAAAAAAGGTGATAGAAAACTACGAGTTTTGAATAATGTTCGTATTCCAAATTTTATTATTCTAGCTCAAACCGTACATACACACATACAGACATTTTTCTCAACCTCAATGAAAATGACTCAGGGACTTTCAAAACGTATAAAAACATCAAAATCTCGACATCGAAAATTTTCGTGATCGCAATACTATCTCTGGCGAGATAATAAAAATCGAAAAAATTATTATCTCTATTCTAATTTTCATCTATTCAGAAAATTTAGATATAAATATTATTAAATATAGACATAACAAACAAACAAAAAAAAAAAAAAACAAATCACAATTTTTTAATTATCTTAATGATAGTGATTATTTGCTGATTGAATTATAATCTCAATTTGTTACTGAGTCATAAAATATACGAAGCCAATTACGTACAATTAAGTACAATTACCTCCAGCTGTTCCTTCATTTAATTAATATTGATATTCGGAATGAATAATATTAAATATTTGTGGAAGTCTTTAGAACTTTTTAATATCCTGCACGGACACGGAAGGGAAGACCCGGGAAAGGGGATGTCCGGGCAGAGAAGAGCGAATAGTCAGTTGGGGGGTGGCAGGGGATGTTTGAAACAGCCACAAGGGGCTAATTGACGCAGAAGAAGCCACTCTCGGACTCTGATTACATAACAGACTCACTCCTTCCACTTCACTCGGCAGGATAATCTCCTCCTTTTTCCTCATGGGCATTCTACTCTTATACTCTTATTATTCCTATTAACTTTCCTATTAGTTTGGTTTTATTAACAAATTCCACCACACAACCCAGTCAACTCTCTATACTATCTGAATTCATTATATATTTAAAGTTGGTTTTGTTTTATTCTTTTATCTATGATAAATAAAAAAAGAATGTATAGATATTTTGAAATTTAAGTAAATAGGTATGTTGAGTGAATAATTCAATTAATATTATATGTACATTGTTTTATTTGATTATTATATAGTATATTCATAAATAAAGTTTATATTAATTTAAGATGAAAAATTTTAGGTTTTGGAATTAAATTGTTTAAAATATTACCTGTATAAATTCTCGAGCATTATATTAGATTACTATATCTAAAATTTTATTTTGTAATTTTTAATTTTAATATTATTAACATAAGGCGCCACAGGGTGAGAGGTTAGTGAAGCTGCCTCACATTCCCGGGTTTAAGTCCCGGGCCTGGCTAGAGAATTTCTCTAGCTGAGGTCTATGGGACGGAGTCAACTCAGCCCCGGGATCAAAATTGGGAAAGCTACTAGCTAGCTAGCGCCTCCGATCACGAAAATCAAGGTAAAGTTTAATAGGACTCGTTCTACTGATCTCTCATAGGCCCTACTTGATATAACCGACTTGATAGGCCTAGTCTTTGCGTAGGACGTACAAAGTAAGAGTTTTTTTTTATATTATTAAAACATATACATTTTTCTTAGTTTTTAATCAAGATTTTTCTTTCATATATTTATTGAAATTTTTATATAAGTATACTTTTTTTTAATAAAACCTTGAAAATAGAAACAAATAAATAACATATAATTAATTAATTTAAACAAATATTACAAAATTATTATAATTTTTTTTAAAAGGTTTTTTATACAAGTGAAATACTAAATATCATGTAAAATGTGAGTTTTCAGAAAATGTTTACAATTTAAAATATAGCTAATACTATTAACATTAAATAACATGACAAGTTTTAAAATTACTAGAATAAATATCTAATTGAACTTTTCCATTTATTAGATTTTCAATATGGAACTTTAATTGAAAACATGTGTTATTGAAAAATAAAGTTTTAATAAATAAACCATTTTCCATGAAAATATTTAATATTGAGGTTGATTTATTATTTTTAATATTGACATTTCATGTGATATATAATAATAATAATAATAATAATATATTAGTAGTATATAGAAAATTGATGCTTATTTATATGTATTTTTAGTAATAATAATTCAATAAATATTAGCAGTATTATTCTTTAATAGTAAATTATTTTTATCATTTAGTATAGAGCTTTGAATAAAAATAAATAAATATTCTTCCGTTTAAAATTTAAATATACATAAATTAAATAAAACTCATATTCCCAGTTTATAATTTTAAAAAAATTGTCATCTCTCATCATGATTATGCTAGAAATTGAATAAAATTTAGTGTTGATTAAATTAAAAAATATTTCAATCAATCATTTATTCTCAAAATAATATTAATAACTTTAACTCTAGAAAAAATAATTTGGTAATTATTCAATCGAGTTATTATGACATAGACTTGGATAAAACTCTACCAGTGGGTTTCTTCCAAATAAACTTTTCTTATGCAATTTTTGCGGGTCGCTTCTAGTTTAAGAGATAAAAAGGATTAAAGTTTGCCAGATTAGAGCTTATTATGAACCTCGAAATATGATGTCATTAAGTAATGTTTTATTGACTAATTCACTAGTTATTCACTTGGATATAGAAAAATTATTTAATTAATTAATTTTTTAATCATATCAAAACCGAATTTATAAAAAGCAAAAATTAGTGTATCCCTCTGGTAGTTAAATAATAAAACATGGTAGCTAAATAGAATATCAATGGTTTTATATGCAAACTTTAATCCATTTTATCTCTGAAACTAGAAACGACTCGCAAAAATTGCATAAAAAAAGTTTATTTGGAAGAAACCCACTGGTAAAGTTTTATCCAAGTCTATGTCATAATAACTCGATTGAATAATTACCAATAATTTGTTTATATTTATATATTTTTCAATTTTATTTTTTTTATAACAAACCAAATCTTGCTTTAAATAGTAAATGACTCAGACCATCACTAATGGTAAATGGTAATAGAATGAATTAAAACACAAAAATGACACTTAGGATATACCTATGTCAAAAGTTAACCTTTTAACTCTATTTTTAGCAACCGACTATAGTAAGGGAGGTATTGTTTTCACACCAAATTTCACATTTGGAGATTTTTACATATCTCCACGAATCATGCTTTTTCTTAACAGAAAAAAGTATTTAAAGCATGATGTCTGTCCGTCCGTCCGTCCGTCCGTATATATGTGTACAACCAACGCCTCCTTATATATTATAAATAAAATAAAATTAAGAATATTTATGTTTATATCCATATCTGTTTTTATTGCATTAGATGCAATAGATACATTTAAATTATTTGAAATTGTTTCTGTAGCTGGAAATTAATTTATTTCAAACCGTCGGTCTGTTCTCGGCCTGGCCACAGGTCAACTTATTTATGTGTAATCTAAAAAATTTAAATATAGAAATTAAAAAAAAATCATCTAAAAATATTAAATTTCTATAAATAATAATAATACCTACATAAATGACAGACAGTTGATCAAAGTAGATAAAAATAAATTTTATAAGTACTTCTTACCACCAATTGAGCCATCAGTATTCATTTTTACAATTTGAATCTTAATCTATATATATAAAGGAGAGTGTTTGTATGTATGTATGTATGTATGTAATTTGTTTACTTTTTTGCTGTCATAGAAACAAACAAAAAAGAAATTTCCTACTTAACCGACACTTTACCGGTAATTTAGAATTATGAACATCAAAAAATAAGAAACGATTTCTATGAAATTACATCACAATATTCTTATATATCTCTATGGTAACATAGGCTATAGATTTTATTAATATCTAATTCTAATCAATAACCGCAGAATTTAATTTTTTAAAGATTATATGTGTGGCGGTGAAGAGTATCAGAATCGCCGTGGAAATTAATTAATTATTTTTACTCTTTTAATCATATTATATAAATATATAATTTAATCAATTCATGTAAATATAAACAAAAACAGTATTGTTAAAAATTCTTTATATTTATTTTGTATGTTTTCCTGTTGATAAAATAAAACTTTTGATTCAATTAAAATCAACTAAATTGGTGACCCGCGAATGTTAAATTTTATAAATCCGAGATCATATAATAAAATTTTGCGATCATGCCAATCGAAGATGAAAATCAGAAGCCTGAAACCTCAACACATGCTTCCCATACACAGGCAAGTAAAATATCATACCAAAATATAATACAACTACAGCAGAAATGGTTTACGGAATACCAATACGGTTACCAACCGATTTCTTAGATAATAAACCACCTAGTGAAGATGATTCAAATATGGAAACATTTCTTTATCAACTCCGTCAACAGATGAAACATTTACAGCCAATATTAGAAAAACACCACTCTATGAGAAATGTATTCATTCATAAGGAACTAGCGAATTCATCACATGTTTTCATTCGGCACGATGCTTTGAAAAAGTCCTTACAACCCGTTTACGATGGACCGTACAAAGTTCTAAAACGAGGTGAAAAGACCTTCGATATCGACATACCGAGAGGAAACAAAACTATTAATATCGACAGACTGAAACCAGCCTTTCTACTATCAAGTCAATTTGATGAAGGACCTCAAGAAGTTCAACCTAGACCACAGGCACAGGATCAACCTCCACCTACACCATCCCAGAGTCCAGCTACAATTACACTGAATCACACTACAACTCCAACGCCACAATACACCACAAAACGCTCCGGAAGAACCGTGCATTTTCCAAAGAAATTCCTCGACGTTGCCACTGGGGAGGGAGTATGTGGCGGTGAAGAGTATCAGAATCGCCGTGGAAATTAATTAATTATTTTTACTCTTTTAAGCATATTATATAAATATATAATTTAATCAATTCATGTAAATATAAACAAAAACAGTATTGTTAAAAATTCTTTATATTTATTTTGTATGTTTTCCTGTTGATAAAATAAAACTTTTGATTCAATTAAAATCAACTAAATATGTATAGTTCTCCGTGTTGTTCATTCAAGAGCCAGGCGTGGCCCACTGACTGGCGGACTCATTTTACACAATGTATATAACTAGCAATCAAAGAATTATTATAATATTTAACTTTTTATTTTAAATTCTAATATTCAAATATCATTTCAATTAAATAATTTATTCTAAAAGTTCTCATTTTAATTAATATAATAAAATATTTAAATCATATTTAACTTAAATTATTTTGTATTTATTCTTTCTATATTTGAATAGGTACTTCTTTAATTTTAAGGGAGGGAATTAACTATGATCTAAAAATTTAATAAATGAACTTAATAATAAAAAATCAAATAAATCCATTAATTTAAATTAATACTATTAATGAATGTATATATTGTTAATTTATCTTTAGTTTTATCAATACTTTTATACCGTTAATTTTTATCAATTGTCTCAAGTCTCTAACTTTGCATTTTCTAAAATTTTATTATAATTAAAAATATTCAATAAAAATCAAGCAATGAAATTAAAATATCAAAATGAAATGATCAAGAAATATTATACTCTATTATAACATATACAATACTTATAACTATAGGGGGAAGAAATATTAGACGATATCATTGCGGGTTCATGCCAAATCGATCAACATTAATTAAGATATTTTCATTATGACAGATATTAAAAAAACCGCGAATTCAATATCTCTGTTCACTAATTATTTGTAGACTTTAGTAAAACCTACGCATGACTCAATAGATCCGGATAAACTTTTTCAAATTTTGATCTTAAAATTTATCTTGAAGGTAGTAAAGAAAGAGTAAGATGCGGAAATCAATTGTAAAATATTAGGTGACCCAGACGACTTAAATATTATAGGAGATTCGGCAATTGCAATTACAGATAGCGAGGAAAAATTAATCGAGGTAGGAAAAGAGATGAGGTTTGAAATTAATAATGATAAATAAATATATTTAGAAACAAACAGGAGCAGTATTAACATACAAAATGTAGAATTTGAATATGTAGAAAAATTGAATGTAATCACGAAGGATAATAATATTTGAGAAGAATTTAAATCGAAGTTGCAATCGGGAAACGCCTGTTATCATGCAGTAAAGAGGCTTATCTCATCAAAATTATTATAAAAGGGAATGAAAATTAAAATATATAAAACAATTATTTTGTCTGTTGTATTATATGGGTGTGAGAATTGGTCTATGATCTTAGGAGATGAGAGTGGATTTAGAGTATTTGAGAATAGGATTCTTCCCAGCATTTATGGGCCAAAGATGACGACACCAGGGAATGACGTACGAGAGATGGAACAGAGGCTCAGGATAAGGACACTTGGAGAAATGTGGTTGTAGCTGCCAAGAACTTTCGAGTAGATAGTTATAACATATTCAATAAAAATATATATAATTAATTTACTGATTAAATTAAAATATATTTTAAATAATCACACAATAAGAAATGAATGTTTTATGTTATACATTGATTGAAATAAAATGGATGAACACCTTTTACTACTTTCAACCAAATACTATGTACCACTCGGAGCCCCCGTCTAGATGTGAAGAGCGACGAAGGAGCTCTGAGCAGCTAGTATTATATAATGTCGATGAAAAAAAAATATAAACATTTAAAATATTTATAAGATATGAATTCAAATATCAAATGTTAATCGAAAATAAAAATTAGATTATAAGTAATTTATAATTGTATGAATAATATAATTTTAAATATTCCTTTAATAAAATAAATAAATATATAAATAGAAAAGTATTAATCTATTTTTACAAAATCAATATTAAATAACGCAATCTCGAAATGATCAGTAAAGTAAAAACTAAATTTTCCTCATCAGATATATAAAAATCTGCCCTCGAAATTATCTATTACTCTGTATTAGATCTCTACATAGGTTTTTCAAACTACAGTGTAATTAATGTTTCCAAATCAATGAATCATTTTATTTTTCAATTTAGTTTATTTTTTTATTCTTTCTGCATGGAATGGAAAAGTAACATTTTATTGTTTTTGCAATAAATCATGAAATTGGAATGTAATCTATTGTTTATGTAAAATATATATATATAATACTAATGTTTGTATGAAATAATTCTTTATTTTTGCAATTTGCAATAACTCAATTTACTAAAAAATAAATATGATAACAAACAAAAAAACAGGATGTATCTATTGAAATTAGATAGTTATATCCTACATCAATTGGAATAATATAACATGACCTATCAATCTAATTGAAGGTGGGGCTTATATCTATGTTCGTGAATGAGGATTACCATTCCAAAATGTGAATTGAGAAATTGAGCTTCAACATTCATTAATGTATAATTTATATTATATACATATATTGTATATTAGAATATTAGATTATATTATTATAATATATTAAATAATTAATCAATAAAACATTTAATAAATAATAAATGTTTATTATTTGTTATTAAATTAATTAAATTAGTAAAAAATTAATTTGAATAACATAAAATATAATTATAAATTATTATTATTATTCTCTTGGTTAATTTTATTATACATTTTTTCACTAAATTATTTTATAGATTTATAGCGACAAAATTTATTTAGTAGCGGATGCTTATACGATGTTGGATCCAAAAAAGGTGAATTTTGAATTATTTCGATAAGAATTTATTTATTCATCAATAATCATTTTGTCCCCTTCAAAGTAATTTCCCTCAGATGTAATGCATTTATGCCAGCGCTTCTTCTAATCGTCGAAGCACTTAAGAAATGCGCTTTTCGGTATGGCCATCAGCTCATTCTTGGATTCCGACTTTATCCCATCAATTGTGGCAAAACTTTTTCCTTTCATTGGTCTCTTCTCTTCAGTTTTGGAAATAGGAAAAAGTCGCAGGGAGTCAAATCTGGTGAATACGGTGGTTGAGACATGATTACGTTGTTGTCTTTGGCCAAAAAATCAAGAACAAGCAATAATGTGTGAGGTGGTGCGTTATCATGATGCAGAATCCATGATTTGTTTTTCCACAATTCCGATCGTTTGAGTCGTATTGCTTCAATCAAACGTTGCATAACTTGCTTGTAGTATTCCTTATTAATAGTACGACCTGATGGAAACAACTTTTGATTCACCACACCATTGTAATCGAAGAAAACAGTGAGCAAATCCTGCACATTTGATCGAACTTGGCGTGCTTTTTTCGGCCTTCTGTAAAGCACTTGTACCACTTAAAAACATTTTTTTGAAACAAAGTAAATTTGTCGAGCACTTTATTCCATTTTTAACACAAAATTGAATACAGATTCTTTGATCCATTTTTTTTAAGTAAAAAATCGAAGAACACACAAAAATGTGGCTAACTTTTTCAGTTGTCAAAAACAAATTACTAATCCAAAATGACTGATAATGTCAACATGTGAGAAACATATGTGTACCAACATAGCAACATAACAAAAAATTCGATAATTGAATGCACACATCGCGCGAAACCCTTTCTTTTGAACATACCTCGTATAGGACAATATAATTGAAGGGTCAGGGGAAAAAATGCTTTTAGTCCAAAAAATATTTCTTTTTTACCCCTAAAAAAAATCAATAATGAACTAAAATCATGACCCTTCAATTGAAATTATTATTTTTAATATAATAAAATAATGAAATCTATATATTTACACTGAATTAAAATGATTAGTATAAAATTACAATGAACAGAATTTGCATTATCATTCTAAGACGCAAGACAAATAATTTAAAGGGGGAAAAAAAGTAACATAAAGTAATAAAGTAAAAGTCAAGATTCTCGAAAAGTAGGATTCCTCTCAACTCAAACACTCGACCAACGTCAGATTCAATAATTAAGTTTTTTTCTCTCTTTTCTTTTCTTATCTCTTCCTCTCTTCCTTTTCCCCCCTTATCTTTAGTTCTCTCTTTCTCTTTCGTCCGTCCCTCTAACTACGCATTCTTTTTCACAAAATCTAAGTTAAATATAACAAACTTTCATTCAAGTGATCCCACCTAGCTATTATATAATAAAGGTAGTCAAAGAAAGATAAAAATCAAAAAAAAAAAAAAAAAAAAGTAAAGGGAAGAGTAGAAGCCGAGGGTTTCAAGAGGATGGATCGATATTAATTGGAACTTTGGTGAATATTTTTTTATATAGAAAGATAAAGATGTATATTTTTTTCTCTTAAGGAGGTTCTACCATAATTAAACTTTAATACTAAACATGTTCACTAAAGAGAGATGCTGTTATGTTAAAAATTTATAAAACTATAATTAATAAATTCAACCCTTTAAATTTTATATTATATACTTATTAGAAAATGGAAAAATCTTCTATTCCAAAAGATCATATTATATAAATAAAAATCTGGAGTGTCTCCACTCAACTATCTCGCAATTTGAATTGGTTTATTTAAAACATATATTTTATTTAAATCAAATTATAAATTTTAAAATTAATAAATAATATTATTAAACAAGCGCGTGTTTGGTTTTTTGTTGATGGCACCACGTCTCGTACTGGCGCGTGACTGTCTTTGATAAAAAATCAAACCGTTTTTGCGTAATCTCGCCTACAACCCCCCCATATATATATATATGTTTGTGTATATATATATATACATACACACATACATTTTTCGCAATCTTAGTGAAAATGACTCAGGGACCTTCAAAACGTATAAAAACATCAAAATCTCGACATCATGATCGCAATACTATCTCTGATGAGATAGTAAAAATTTCAATATTAGGAGGATTTCATAATAAATATTATTTCAAGTTACCTTGTAATAAACATTCCATTTTTTTTTTTTCAAACAAACTTTGCAGATGAGTAATGTAATCAACAGTAACAGGCTTAATTGAGATGATAAGTTTCGTGATGGTAAATAGAATAAAATGGTTGAATTTTAGGAGCAAATGTATTGAAATTTTCTGCATTAGTAATCTGAAAGTTGAATATGGAAAGAGGCCAGGAAGCCAATTCGTCAACGCCAAATGAGGTTTCAAATCCAAAAGCTCTCGAGAGATTTCATCAACATTTGCATAGGCGCCTGAATTTCCAATGCCTCTTAAATAACAGCATCTATTCAGATTTATGCAAAAATAATAAGTTGTCGGTGGAGAAATACTACATGGCATAAATAATTAATGAACAAACGCCAAAGTGTGGTGAAGTCGTGGCAAGGTCTGTGAACATGGGATAAGGGCATGGGGATGTGGGGTGAAAGAGGTTAAGGCAATGTTGGATGGATGGATGGAAAGAAAGAAAGAGAGGGGGAGGGGGACATATGGTAAAAAGGAGGAGACACGGCCTGTTGCTCCGTTTTCTAATTTTCATTTTTGATATTTATTTTATGTTTACTTATCAATAAAAGATTCAATTCACAATAAATATTATTTTAATATAATTTAATTTAATCTTAATAAATGATTTACTAAAATATTAAGTATTAAATAATTTTTACCAACCTACGATAGGAAGGAAGGTATTAATTTCACACCAAATTTCACATGTGGAGATTTTCATATATCTCAACGAATCATGCATTTTGTTATCAGAAAAAAGTATTTTGATGTCCGTCTGTCCGTCTGTCCGTCTGTCCGTCTGTCCATGTGTAGAGACGTGTATAGCTAGAACCGCTCGACGGATTTTTATAAAATTTGGTATATTTACTTAATGCATCAGTTGCATGAATTCAATAACTTTTGTTGTATATCTGGAAACCGGAAATGGTAGTTTACAAAGTATTAATTTTATATTCATTGTCCCAAAATATTTCAATTGAAATATTAGTAATAAATAATTAATTAATTAAACTAAAAATAAAAACTAAGATAATATAATTTAGTCATTTTAATTCAACTTTTAAAAATATTTTTTTTTTGATATTTTATATATATATATAATATACGGAAATTATATATTTAATTAATTTATTTAAAATCGTGGGTCGGTTCTGTGCTTGGCCACATTTCATATTTTTTAATGTTCATTGTATTTTCAAATATTACAAATGAGGTATTAGTACTAATTTCTTGTTTTTTTGTTTGTTTGTTTTGTTTTTTTTTGAAGATGTGTGTGTGTGTAAGTAATGTCAAAATACGATTGACAGACAAGTCAAGTTACGGATCGAATGTTTTACACTGAGATTGAGTCCGGATGCTTTGCTGTTTAGAAGTGTAGAAAGCCTCTTAGACTCCACGCCGTAGGCCTTGGCTGTGCATTGGTGTGAGTTCCATTTCTAGCTAAACAGCCACCAGCCAGCCACTCTCTCTGGTTCAACGCTTGAGCAAATACAAAACCCATGAAAGCTTTCCCGTTGCTTTTGCTTTTCGTTCGTCAGTCTTCATTTGGTAAAGAGCATTTCGTTCACTTTGAGTGTTGCCTGTTGCGTCCTCAACCCTACAGCGCACTCCTCTTTCATCCCTCTCCACCCCCATCTCTCTCTCTCCCTCTCTCCTTCGGCCAAGAAAGACATTTTTTTCTTTTCTTTTTTTTTTGTCTTTCCATTGAAGTCGTTGGAAAGGTGAAAGACGCAATCCATAAGTCATTCACATTGGGAAAGAAAATAGAATAAAAATATAACTCCAACCCCACTTCTTCCCCCCCCCACACACACTCTCCTCTTCAACTGGCTTCATTCGATTCAATTAGATGTGAAAGCCGAGAACTATTTATTAAAAAAAATAAATAAATATATACATTTAAAATTTATTCAAATATAGGTTGAAATAAAGAATATGAAATTTGGCTATTTAGAGGGGAGAAATTTAATAGGGCGGGGATAAAAGAATTTGGGGAAGGGGTGGAATTTTAGAATTAATTATTAAATATTTTCAGATTGATTTTTTTTATGGAATTTTAAAATATTTATTTTTATAAGGGGTGTCACTAAATGAATATCGGAGTTTTAACGCGTTATAATATGTATTTAGTACATTAAACTTTTAATGATAAATGATATGTCGAATGAAAGAGCAACTAAAACAGTTTTACGAAGAACCTTATAAGAGCACCATTTTTCACACGGCATCCTTATGCTTAATTTTCATTTAAAATTTGACTAAACTTTCTTTTAATAAAGGACAGAGGTCTTTGATAGTGAAGTCTCTAAAGGCTCTTGAGAATGTTTTTTTTTATGTAAAACTTAATTAAACTTTATCTAAATTTTCTATATTTTATAAAAATAATAATTGATTATTTTATATATTTGCATATGTTTAAAAAAAATAAAGGTATTTATTTTTTTAAAGGTTATGTAAAGTATTTTTAAATTATTTCTCTAAGCAAGTTATCATTTATTTGTATTTTTAATTATTATAAATTATTTATAATATTTTTTCAATATCATTGAAAAATAAAATAAAATACAACATAAATTTCTTTTTTAGATATAAATAAAAATTTTTGGATTATTTTCTCTCTCTCTCTTCTCTCTTCTTTTAAATTTGTTTTATTTAACTAACAAAATAAATAAATAGTTATTAATTAATAATTATTTAATGTATTTAATATCATTTTTTTTAAATATGCATCAGAAATGAAAATGGCATATTTTTTTGTGATTTTATAAAAAGAATACAAAAGTACCTACGATCAATTAATGTATATGTATTTATATTAGGTGATGGGGGTAGGGGATGTCAAGGAGGATGGTGTAAATTCCCTTCGGATTGCTTCAATGCAAATGGCCTGGTTAAATTTTCAATTTGATTATTCAACAAAACGAGCCATTAGATGCCCAATAATAGATATGCTATTAATAGTATTAGAGGACTGACCGACATGCGATAGACATATCAATTGGCTGCAGAGGATGAGGTGGAAGAGATTGTCACTACCAATTTGATGCCAATTAAATTGATTTGTGTCTAACATCGTTCATTCAATAGTCAAACAGAAATTATACAAATAAATAGTACAATGATTATTCCCCAAATAAAAAGAAAAAAAAATGATTATTATTATTATTATTATAATTTTTCTCTATATTGTTTTAAAACTATGTATGTAATATCTATCAAAAGTATTCTATGATTTAATTGAAATTTTAAACTAAAATAAAAAATCTGGAGTGTCTCCACTCGACTATCTCGCAATTTTGAATTGGATTAATTAACATTTATTATATTTAAATTAAAAATTTAATTTATTATATAAATTATAAATTAAAATTAATAAATAATATTTATTAAACCAGCGCGTGTTTGGCTCTAGGTTGGTGGCAACACGTCACGTGATGGCGCGTCATTGCCTTTCAACGTGTTAAAAATTTAAAAAAAATTAATTCCATTACTTTCAGTGATTCAACCAAGCTGAAATTCTATATATAGCAGTTTTATACAATTTTTAATCATGTGATAAACTTTCAAACATATATCTTTATTTTAACGGTCACTTTAGAGGAAAAAAAATCAAAACGCTGTAGGTAATGACCCTCTTCCGGTTGAGCTATGCCAATGCTCTTATGCCAGCGCTTCTGAAATGCGGTTTTCGGTATGGCCATCAGCTCGTTCTTCGATTCCGACTATATCTTATCAATGTGGCAAAATGCTTTCCTTTCATTGGTCTCTTCAGTTTTGGGAATAAGAAAAGTCGCAAGGTGCCAAATATGGTGAATACGGTGGTTGAGGCATGAATTACGGTCAGTTTAGAGGAATTTTCGTGATGTAAAAATTTTTCGAATGATTACAAGAAATTTCAATTAATAGAGATAAAACTTATGATAGTTATTATTCACATAGTTTTAAAACAATTTAGAAAAAATAATAAATTAAAATATAAACTAATATATTAATAATTCTTTTAATTTTGAAAACAAACTATTATGCTATTTAGCTGTTTTATATTAGAATGAGGGTGTATGGGCATACATCCACCCCCCTCCCAATCCTGGTGGAATGGAGAATAAAGAACAAAATTACAATAGATAACATGTTCTTTGTGAGTGAGAAGTACTAATTAAAAAAATATAATGAATGACAATGATGATTATAATTACAAATGTTAATAAAAAAAAATTATTTTAATAATTTTTTAATCCAATGTCGATATCTATGTTATTTTACAAATGTGTTTATTATATCAATAATAAAAATTAACAAACAAAAAAAAAAATTAACAATTTTCTTATTACTTTTTGGGAAATGTATTTATTGTATTGACAATTTCGTTGTACAATCCTTCTGTATATATTTATATCTTACGAAATATATAAAAATTTCATGTCTACCCAAATATTAATCCCTAATCGTACGATTGTTTATCATCGGTTCGTTCTACGTTTACTCGCCAAAAATGATAAATGACCTTGTGGGCATGGGGGAGGGGGGGAACGGGCGGTAGCCAAAAAGTTAGAAAAACTTGAGAAGATGCTGCATCACGACAATGAGCAAGTTCATATTTCATTTGTGATTAACTAGGCAGACTGCAACACAAGGGAGAGGGGATTTAATCAGGATCAATGATCTGGATAAGATTTTTTTCTTCTCCCTGTACTAAATGATGAAGCCAATTTGAAACATCGAATACGCCAAAATGAACCAAAATATATCGATGTATATATATCATAATAAAAAACAATATTCTGAAATTATTTTAACATATTTTTGTTTCATAAAAAATATCATAATTATATGATTCAAATAACACAAGCACTTTAAAGTAAATGTTATTTTTAAATGAGATTAAACAGGAAATTTTTATTCTTAATTTTTTTGATTATCTTCATATTTTCATATAAAATGATAAACTGCTCTAATTTTGTAATAAACCAAAAATAGACATTCAAATATGTATAAAGATAATCTGATTGTCATTTTAGAGCTTATTCTTCTCTTTAATTTACAAAATTAGAATAGAATAATTTAATTTTAAATTTTGACTCCTAAATAAACTTAGAAACAAAATTTAACAAAATGTCAATTAATTTTGTTTGAATAAAATATCAAAAGAAATAATAAAATAAATATTTTATATATTTGAATTTTTCTCAGTCAAAAATTGTCTTTTTAACTTGAACAACCTTTCTTTTCACAAAATTTTATAAATATTTATGGCCTTTGACAATTATTTTAATTAATGAGCTTGTCTGTTTTATATTGATTGCACTATCCAAAAAATAACTTTTCCTAAAATAATTATCAGAATTTATATATATTACATATATTTAAATTTGTTTATTAAAAAGTTAATATATCCCATATATAAATATATGGGAGGGAATCAATTAAATTGAACTGATATAATTACCGACCGACGATAGTAAGGGAGGTATTGTTTTCATACCAAATTTCACATGAGGAGATTTTTTACATATCACCACGAATCATGCACTTGTATTGGTTTTATCCTCGAGAAAAATCATCTTTATTAGTTTTTTTTTAATTTAAAATTATATGACGTCATCCAGCCA
Organism: Labia minor; assembly: GCA_963082975.1. Classification (NCBI taxonomy): domain Eukaryota; kingdom Metazoa; phylum Arthropoda; class Insecta; order Dermaptera; family Spongiphoridae; genus Labia; species Labia minor. The sequence continues at coordinate 40,632,522 of OY720346.1, read as the reverse complement.
TTCATGTCGGAACAGCCTGGTCTTATATATTATAAATAAAATAAAATTAAAAATATTTATGTTATATCCATATCTGTATTTTATTACAATAATAGATATATTAAAATTATTTGAAATTATTTCTGTAGCTAGAAATTAATTTACTTCAAACCGTCGGTCGGTTCGGACCTGGCCACAGGTCAACTTATTTTTATTATTATTTTTTTTATTATTTGTGCATAAAAACCTTAACAATTCCAATATATAGAAAAACAAATAAACATTAATCTTTAAAATAATGCATATTTGTATTATATTTGTATTATAACACATTACATACATTGTAAATCAATAAATACAATGAAAAGAAGAAATGACAAGTGGGGTTTCTTTTAGATATTTAGATGAACAATAAAAAAAATAGATTATTTTAAATATAAAAGATATTTCGATTTCTTCTTCGATTTACTTTCTTAAAGGTAGTAAAGACACATTTCTGGCTCAAGTGGAGGTACTGAATTATGTCTTCCTTGTTAATCTTTTTCGCATAAGAAATAAAATTATTCCGGGTCCTTATTCTTTTTATCCTGGTTTCTTGTCCAATTTTATTTGATGATTCGTTTTGTATATTTCCGTTTAGAATTTTGTAAAGCCTCTGCATCTCTGTGCGACTCTCTTGTTAACAGAATTGTTAAATATGTGACTGAGTTGACATTTTTCTCAAAGGAAAGTTATCAAAGGACTTTAATTGTTAATTGAAAGAAACTTTCGATTAACATTGAAATACATTGAATATTCTTCTAATCCAAATTTTAAAAAATTAAAAAAATTGATTAACAAAATAGCTAATTAAGTTGTTTCAGTTAAGTTAATCTGCTAAATTAAACTGGTACAATTTCAGCAAATGCATGATGGTTCAAATTAAACAACTTGGAAGTTAAGCAAAATTAAAATATTTGATTATTTTTTTTCTTGCTTTAAAACAGAAAATAAATATCAACCGGTTGATAAGCCTCAAAATCTTATGTGTTTGCAATTTTAAGTACTTTGTATGATAAGGAAGTAATTCATTAATGACCACACCTAACACGAATCATGCACACCTACACAGAAATCATCCTTTCAATTTTGTCATAAGAAGTACTTGACCCGAATACACCGTCACCCTTTCTGTCACTGTACATTCAATAATCATTCATATATCTACTTTTTCGTTGATCCTTGCGAGGTCTGCTGTTTTGGACAAGGGTCCTGTCCATCTATGATACGACATCGAAGAAAAATCTTCACCCTACTTGTCGCGAGAGTCTAATGTCGGGGGGGGGGGGGGATCTGTGAAGGATTTTTAATATTGAGTTGATAGGATTTGGGATTTGAATAGGGTTTGGGACTAGAATTTTTCAATTGAATATCGTGGAAAAGTCATGGCTTTCGTGAGCAGGGGTCATAGTGTCCACCCGATACTCCCGAGATGGGTAAAAAATTTTCTTTAAAATAATTTTTGAACAATTATAACTACTTATATATATTAAAAATTAAATAAATTGATTAGAATTACAAAATTTAGATAAAATTCGTGTTGAAACTTTCCACAAACTTAGTTTAGTTATTGTCTATAATTCCTTGATAAAAGTAGAATACGGGATAATATATGACTACCGTTATGAACCAAATGAGCAAATAACACTGAAAAGTATTTGATCACACCATATTAATGTTGTCAACATTTCATATTTTCAAGATATAACATTACAATTGGTGACACAATTTAGGAATGGTTCAATATCTGATATGTTCTCCTAAACATATTTTATTATTATTTTAAGATTTATTTTTAAAGTAAATCTCAAAATGAGATTGTCCTTTCTTATAATCCTCATCTTCTATAAAAATATACGGGGTGTTAATAAATTTAACCAATCTCGTACTGCGTTATGCCAGTGAGGTTGGGCACCATCTTGCTGGAAAATGATGTTCCCTGGTTCATGTTCTTCCAACTTAGGGAAGATCCATTACTCTAGTGTATCAAAGTAAGAAGTACCAGTAACAGTAGCTTCACCATGTGATGTGTGCCGTATGACAAATGGTGTTCACATTGAACACTTTTAAGGTTCTTGGTAAAACTGTTTTAGTTACTCTTTCATTTGACATATCATTTATCATTATATAAGTTTGAGGAACCAAATATTATAACGAGTTAAAACTCCGATTTTCTTTTAGAGACACCCTGTATATACCAATAAGTTAATTTCTTATTAAGTAGTATTCATTTTTTTCTTAAAAAAAAAACTAGATTCACACACACACACACAAACAAATTCTGAAAAAAACCATGTTTGCTCTTTAATAAATAAATAATGAAACTTAAACAAATTGTCTAAATAGTTTGTCTCTTTGTTATGAATAATGAATGAATTAACATTCAACAATTCCTGGGTGGATTGATTGACGGTGTATTCATTGATGATGAGACAAATCATTCCATTAGCGGACCAATCCAACTGCACCACAATCTACGAATAGATAACGAGACATCATGGAGGTCATCAGATGTAGCCAAGTGAGCACACGAAAAGGGTTAATAGTAACGACCGACAACGGGCATCGATTTCGGCACACAGGGTCAATAGGGGAGGAAGTTAATCCATGCATACGGCACCCTCGAAAATGTGTCACGTTAATTCCCCTTGGAACCCAATGCGTGATCAACTTCGTCACGGGATGGTTAACAATTTCCATTCATTCAGTAAAGAGACTTTTTCAAATTTTACTTCATCTCTCCTGAGACATTCTCCCATCCTATAATAAATAACAAACAATCCACGCTTTATTAATATGCATGATTACATTTTTAAACGAATCGTAGTTAAGCATTCCCAATTGTGATTCATAATATTAATATACTAGTATAATACTTTCTTTTAATTTTTATACAATACTTCCAAGAGTAAATGTGTATATTTTGTTTTTGACGAATATATAAAATTTATAACAGAACAAAAGGCAAATATTCTTTTTTTGTTATCAAAAGTATTATTTTATCATTTTTTTTTTAATTTTAGAAACAAATATTAAAAATTCTTATAATTATGTATTTTTTTTTAACTTTACAAAAATAATCTTCAAGGTTCGCTAAATCATACAAAATTAAAAGTCAAGTTTTCGATAATTTTAAAATAAATATAAAAAAAAACCTCTGACTTTGTTCGTCCTACGCAAGGACAACGCCTATCAATTCGGTTATATCAATGAGGAGTCCTATGATCAGTAGAACGGGTCCTCTTAACCTTTACCTTGGTTTTCGGGATCGGAGGCGCTATCAAGTAGCTTTCCCAAATTTGATCCCGGAGGCTGGGTTCACTCCGTCACATAGACCCCGGCTAGAGAAATTCTCTAGCCAGGCCCGTGACTTGAACCCGGGACCTCGAATTAAAATAAATATAATTAGCTAATTTGTTTAACGTTTTTTTGTTTTTTGTTTTAATAATAAAAAAAAATTTCATTTGTTTTTTTTTCTAATGATTATTATAATATAATAATTTAATTAAGATTGGATACATTGGAAGTATTTATTTTCTACCTGTTTAATTTTATTTTGCCTCATGTTCGTATAATAAATTTAGTAAATACTACTCTAATTCACAAATTCAGATTAATTGTGTGAAATTATATTAGAAATAATATTAGTAGATTATTTTTCATTATTTTATATTTATTTATTTTTTATATATATATATAAAATTATTCTATATAAGTTTCTATTTATTAATAAATTATTATAATTTTGAAATTTAAATTGTTGAGCATTTTATATAGCATATAGCATATAATTTTATCTTTTTTTATTATTACAAACGATTTGAAAGTATCCCAAAGTACTTGTAATTTAATGACAAAAAAATGAAATTATTCTTTACTCTTTCTTTCTTTCTCTCTCTCGTTCATCGTTATTTCTCACTTTAGTATAATGTAATAGATAATTAAATTCAGGATTCCCTGTTGAAATGATGATAATATTGTTTAAAGAAAATCCTGTTTCATTGTGTGTTGAAAAGTTTATATAACTCCTCACGGTAAGAGAGATGGATGAAAAGAAAAGACCAAGGAGAGAGGAGGGTCTGCACGGGATGGGGGATTACTAGAGGATTACTTAATTAAATTTTCTTGCTGGGCCAAAGTTGGTCTGACGTCCGTTTCGTTACGAGCAAAAAGAAACAAGTGGGGGTACGGTGAAAGAGTGAGAGAGAGAGAAAGAGAGAGAGAGGCAGGTGTAATGAAATCTTCTTAAGACCTGGAGGAGCGGTCGTAATCCAGGCCCAATACACAGCGCTGGTTTTGTTAAGGATTTCGTTGATGTTGTTTTTTATTTTTTTTTTTTTTTGTTTGTATTCTTCACCTAATCTCCTCTACTCGCAGACATTTAAGGGCTATTTTTACAAAGCATTATGGGTTGTAGTTAAATGAGTGATTGTAGATGAAATTTTATAGGATTAAAGTAAAGTAAAAGATACAAAAAAAAAAAGAAAGAAATGAATAAAATTTCACATTAATCATGAAGAAAAATAGAAATAAAATTCATTACAAAATCAATTGTATCGATCGAAAAAGGTCTTTTATTGTGAAGTTAATAAACTTAACAGCAGGCACTCGTTGAAACATTTTCTTTTATTTTATTCTGTAAAACTGTAACTAAACTTAAGAAATAAACATTTAATAAGGATAATTTAAATTCAAGCACTTGATGTAGTTTCAATTGAGTTTATTTTTTTTTCAAGAGAAGAAAAATAGAAACTAATAAAGAAAAAAGGAAAAGAGAAAAAAAAAGTTCAAATACATTATTGTAAATAAAAAAAAATATTTTAACATTAATTCGTTTAAAATTATACATATATATATATATATATATAATTGTTGATAAAGGTTGGAGGGTTAGATAAAAGCCACTAAAAGAGGAAGGGCGAATAAAGCCGGTATCTGACCACGAGATAAAATTTAATGCATTAATAAATTTTCTTAAATACCTTCCAGTTTACAACTGAATAATAAAATAATATTTAAGTTAAAATTTAGCGATAAGATTTTAACTAACAATTTTAGAGACTTAAAATTCAATTTTTGTAATTAATATAGATTTTCGAATTCTCTTCTGTATAAATAAAATATATCTTGATCAAAGCATTTTTTTTTCATTTTTATTTTTTTAATAAATATCTAATTTTAAATGTTTGTAAATACATATAGAATGTTTTTTTCAGAATAAACATTTCTATATAAATATACTATAATAAAATAAAAAAGCCTCTGACTTTGTACGTCCTACGCAAGGACAACGCCTATCAAGTCGGTTATATCAATGAGGTGTCCTATGATCAGTAGAACGGGTCCTCTCAACCTTTACCTTGATTTTCTTGATCGGAGGCGCTATCAAGTAGCTTTTCCCCAATGTTGTTCCCGGAGGCTGTGTTGACTCCGTCCCATAGACCCCAGCTAGGGAAATTCCTTTGCCAGGCTCGGGGCACATTATAATGTAATATAATAATAGGTTGGGGAAAAAGAAATCCATTATTTTTACGTGAACTTCAAGACTTTATTTAACATGTTTTGCATTGTCCGATTTAGGTCAAATATGCACCATTTTGTTCTATAATTTGTTGCCATTTTAATGGTAGCTTCATTATGCCTCTCTCATAAAAGTCTTGGTCCTTATTAGCGAAAAACTCCAGCAATTGATTTTCACACTCTTCCCTTGATGCCAATTTCTTATCACTAAAACACGCTTTGACCACGATCGCTTTCGCATAATGTTGTCGTATGTGACCCATTTCTCATCCCCAGTCACCATCCGTTTAAGAAATGGGTTGATTTCATTACGTTTGGCCAAGGCTTCGCAGATAGAAATTCGATCCATCATGTTTTTTGGTGTTAATTGGTGTGGCACCCAAACATCAAGCTTTTTTTAAACCCAGCTTTGTGCAAATGGTTTAAAACTGTTTTGTGGTCGATCTTTAACTCCTGGGCGATGCTACGACTACTAACATGCCGGTCCACTTCGATGATTTCAGTGACTTTGTCGACATTTTCGACGACGGGCCTGCCTGTGCGAGGGGCATCCTTAACGTCATAAATACCCGAACGGAATCGACGAAACCAAAATTGCGCGTAATTAGCTGTTACAGTATCGGGACCATAAACACTATTCACATTTTCAGCCGCCTGACTTGCATTTTCGCCCTTATCAAAGAAAAACTGTAAAATGTACCGAATTTTCTCTTTGTTGACTTCCATCTTTAACGCCGTGTAACTCAGAACTGAATGGACAAAACAAAAAACTGCAAACGAATTCTTTTAGTGCGAACTGTTACCTTGACAACGAGCATAAATTTGAAATTGTTTGATCGATAATTTACGAGATATCGATCACTACAGCCATCTACCGAAAAAATAATGGATTTCTTTTTCCCCAACCTAATATAATATGAAAAAATTGATAGAAATTTATAGTAATTAATAAATAAATAATATTTTAAAAAAAGATTTAAAAATGTTTTTTTTAATGTTTCTTATACTGTTTAATTTTTAATACAGGATCATACAAAAAAGGTGGACGGGATTTCGAAGAGTAATAAAAACCGTAATACAAATGGTAGAATATTTTTCTATACATCGCACTGCGCATGCGCCCACTGACTTCGAATAAATGTTACTCAAAATATTTATAATGCTACTCAATCTCTCGATAATTTCGTGTTTATGACGAGTTTATTTATACAACAAAATTCCGTCCACCTTTTGAGATGACCCTGTATTTAAAAATGAAATTTTAATTTTTCTTAATGATTAATATTTGAACTCTTATCTATCTACCAATGTGGCTCTCACGTTCTACATTGTTCACCCACCGCGTCCTTGGTCTTCCAAGCGGATGTTTCCCAATCGGTCTCCTCATCAATATATTTTTCGCCATTCTTTCCCCTCCCATTCTAGTCACGTATCCATCGCAGCCTTCTAACTATGTCTGAGGATGCATAGAGGACATGCAATACTTTTAACTCTAATAATTTTCAAAAATATTTATTCATTCATTTTTGTTTTGTTTTATAAAATGTTTAAAATTGTTATCCCTTTATTTTGATAAATTTATTTATACATTTTAACATGACATTATTAGTTGGAATTTAAATAATAAAATTTATATGAATAAATCTTAATAAATATGTAAATGTTTGAAACTTTATAAAAAAATATGTTTTTTCTACTCTGATTTTGTTATTTAGGGGATATTGTTAATAAATACGTACTTAATGTAAACGGAAGTCTTGTGCTTTGCACGTGCCGGTATATCAGCTATTTATTATTTAGCATTAAGCATCCTTTCATCCTCCCTTGTCCCCTTATCAACCCCAACAACTAGGAAAAAAAGAGAAAAGCAGCTTTGAGGGCTAGAATGGAATATCGTTGAAGGGGCTGGTGAAATGAGGGGGCGGGTACTACGATAGAAGAAGAGTAGAGGATTTCGGCCGTCGTTAGGGTCATGGCCCCTTTCCAATGCCACTGACGGATTTATCGCCCTTTTTAATACAATCCGTTAAATTAAACATTGCTAACCTAGTAGAGAGAGAGAGAGAGAGAAAGAGAGATGAAAAAATTGCTGAAAAAATTTAGCTGTATGTCGAGAATATATTAAATTCGAATCGAAATCAAAAACGAACCACTCTCTTTTATAGAAACATTCGTAATGGTCGACAAGGGTTAAAGGGAGGGAAAGGGGGGGAGGGTGGAAGCAATGATAAAAAACAAGCAAACTTTGCTTTATATCTATTAACAAACAATATATATATATATATATATATATATATATATTATTTTTCAATTTTTAGGAAATATGAAATTAAACTTAAATTAAAGGACATTTTTAATCATTTTAGCACTTTTTTGCAATTAATTAATTAATTAAAACAAATATTTGAACCAATCCAAAATAATTAAATTTTATAAATATGTAATTAAATTTTTTACTTAATAGGAGGGAACTATTATAATAATATTTGTTGATATATAGGTTTATACTATAATTTGAAATCTGTTTTTATAAAATAATTAATGTATAATTGTGCTGCTTATATAAAAAATTTATTTCTAAATTTATTTTTTTTATCTGTATAATAAATTTTACTAAATAATTAAAACATATTTTATGTCAAATTTGAAAAAAAAGAATGCAAATAAGTAGTCATTTAACAATTTTAAAACAAAAAAAATCATTTTTTTTTATTTATTAATTTGGCTTCTGATAAAAAAAATTAACTTATACTTAATTTTTGTTTACCATTTTTATTTGAAATAGATTACTAGTAATGGATTTTGTTTCTACTAATTATTGGGGTAAATATTATTTTCCTATTGATCCGTTAATAGTTACTTATTTATATTCATTTTTTAGGTGAGAATATTTTAAATATTAATGAGTTTGATCGATTAACCTGCTCTTTTTAAATGACTATTAATTATCACAAATTAATAGACACACTTTAAAGGATACTACGAGGGGGTGGGTTTGATGAATTAGGATATGTCTGCGTTGGTAGTGGTGAGGTGGGGTGTTCAATAAATGTGTACATCTACATAACTGTTTGATAGTAATCGGTAAATATGTTTTGTAAACAATTTAATTAGAAGTCACGCGAGATTATCGATCGGTGGCACCGCTAATGAAGCAACAGTGTTAAGGTGTGAAACACACCGAATACCAACGGCTCGGGACCTACGCCATCTGATCCCATCTAATCAACAGTAATTGAATTAAGCTACATGATACTAATATCATCATATAATATAATACTTAAATATAATACATAGAACAAGTCAATTACTTCACTTTCAAATTTCTTCATTTTGTTCCATTTTACAAAATATAAATACAAAATAAAAATAAATAAAATAATTTTAAAATATAGATATATATTTAATGTATATACATGTAATATAATTATTATTATTACTATTATTATTATTTGCGGATAGACCCTGATCGTTAAGGAGAAATTATTAGTTATTGAATTTCTTTAAACCCAAACTCGAATTTTCAGTTTGGTAGACTGTCGTGCTAACCACTAAACTACTAAAGAGTCAATAATAATTGTTAATATAAATTTAGTTAGGTTACAAATATTTAACCGCCATCAGATGTAAAGAATGAATTAAATAATTTAGTTTTATTTCAATCTATTCCTTTTAAAAATTTTAAATAGCGTTTCTCAACCTTTCAGTATTCAATGTCCAATTTTGAATCATAATTATTGCGCCCCCCTCTACGCCTTACAACAACAATAATGTATCTTGATTATTTTGAATTTTGTATTTTAAATTATTTTAAACTAACTGTCAAAACAAGAGTTTTTCTATGTAGTACTATGTGGGTATATGTACTTTCCTTGGAATCCATTAATCAATTTTTTTAAATAATATTTTCTGTTGGATATTCGTGTGCCTCCCTAGGGGATATTTACATTTCTATTTAATTTTATTTATAAGTTTACATTTCGAATGATTAATTATTTATTCAAAATATGTAATAATTAAGCATTAAATCAAATATTCTAATGATAAAGATTTTCTAGATATGTATCATCTTTTTTGTTTTTTGTTCTAATTTCTTCTCTCCCTTTTGATAAGAATACTAAGCCAAGTTAATTGGTAGCGGGTAGGTAGGTAGCAAATACTTGTTGGTGTGTTGTCGCTCGGCCCATTCGTGGATTATCAAGGGTAAGAGAAAGGGTGGCTCGCTTCGCTAACGAGACGGTATGACTCATCCCCTTTAACTTATTCTACACCTCTCCACCCGAATCACACACACACACACACAGACACACCTCTACAACCATTTGTACGTTTTTGAAGAGACAACGAACAAAAGAGGTGAAAAGGCAATGCATAGTAAGTAGCCAGTCTCTGTACGGTGATAAATGACTAAAGCTCGTTCAGAGGAAATAAAATAAAGACAAAAAAAAAGAAAAGAAAAAAAAATAATTTAAACTGTTTAAAAAGCTTTCTTAATTAGTTGAGATTATAGTATTTGAAAATTTCACGAATTATTATTAATAGAGCAATAAGTTTCGATATGTCGTTTTTGTTGGTTTTATTCGATTAATATTAACATTACAAATACAAATTTAGGGATTGTACGCGCGTATAATGAATTCAATCCTAATAAGTAACATCTCTCAAAGAAGCAGCTCGGGAAAACAAAACGAAGGAGAAATTCCAGGATGTTGTTGTTAGAATGTAAATAAGAGTAAGATCAGATTAAAACTGGGTGAAGTGATGAAGAGGAGGAGTGGGAGAAGGGGTGGAGGGTGGAGGTGAGAAGAGGGAGGAGAAAAGGGGCCAATAGGAGAAAGAGACAGACACCCTGAATGGTGAACAGAATGGAAAGAGAAACGACGAGCAGTTGTTTATTTTTAGTTCCATTTGCGTTGAAAATTACTCCGGAGACAGACAAAGACAAAAACAATACCAGACAAACGAATCCCTTGCTTGTTCTATTCGATAAATAATATTACTCCTATTCAGTTTATCTAGTCCTATTTCAATTGTACCCAAATAATCATAATAAATTCGCTTTACACATATACACTAAAAAATATCCATTTTCTTTTTATATAAATTATTTTTATGATTTATTTATATTTAATTGATTATTTATCTTTATTATTTATTATAATTGTATTATTTATAAATTCTAATCCTTTAGAATAATATAAAAGAAATAAAGGAAAAAACCAAAAGATTAATATTGCACAAATTATTTTTTTTTTTTTTTCTATTTTTTTCTTACCAAATTTCAAATTTAGCGATACACTTAAAAGTAATATACTTTTTTAGGTTTAAAGTAACTAATTGTAATGTGGATAACAAAATTATATTTTTTTAATTTAATATATAAATTCTGAATGTGATGGGTGAAATGAACGTAAATAAAAAAAAGGTATGAGACTTATTGTAGATTTTAAAATTTTTATATGATTATTTGAAAAATTTGCAATTCTTTGAAAAAAGTGCAAAAAATATGAGAAATAGAATTAACATAAGTAAATAAATATAAATTATATTAATATGAAATAAACATATATATATATATATATAAGACAAAAATCAGTACTTGTCTAATATAGAGGGGACCGGGAAGATCCTGGACACGGCGAGACAATGTACAGCCCGATATTCCCAACCTCTCTTTACATTTTTGAGGGAAAGGATGTATTAAGAGAAAGAAAATCTTTTAGGAAATTTTAATTGATAACTTGAATTTGTGTTCTGTTTTTTGATTGGGGTATTATATATTATGTAAAGATAATTAAGAAAATAAATAAGAAGTTTGAGAACAGAATTCTTCGCAGCATTTATGAATCAAAGAAAGATTAGGTCACATGGGAATGGCGGAGACTGCATAACGAGGAATAGCATGATCTCTATGCATCTCCAGACATAGTTAGGATTATAAAATAGAGAAGGCTGTGATGGGAGGGCACGTTGCTAGAATGGGAGAGGAAAGAATGGCGAAAAATTTATTGGTGGGGAGACCGATTGGGAAACGTCCGTCTGGAAGACCATGAAGTTGGGTGGACAATCTAGGAAGAGACGTGAAAGAGATAGGAGAAGGTAAGAGTTGGATGGTTGTGGCTCAGGATAGGGACACTTGGAGAAATGTCGTTGCTGCGGCCAAAAACTTTCGAGTTCCGTAAAGCTACAGGAATAGAAAGATTTTTAAGGAAAGTTTTCTTATTTGTTTATTTGGTCATTTTAATTTAAATTATAAAATATCTATGGATTATTGTCAATTTACTTACCCAGGTATAATAAAGTTGAAATTAGTTATTCCTAAAAAAAAAGAATAAAAAAAACTATCGTTAGACACTTTGTTTCACATCAAATATACCTTCTTCTTTAAATGATGACCTGAATTAAAACAAAAGAAAACCTAATTAATAATTCATTCATATTAAATTTCACAGATATTTATTGTTTTACCATTTGCTTTTTGTTTTCATTAAAAGGGATATTTAAAATGATTCACATAATTCATGCTTAAAGTAAAACAATATAATAAACGTTCCGTATTCTGATATTTACTACTACAATCTGGTGATGTACGAATGGGAAAGTGAAAATGAAACCAGAAGCCCAATCTCCCACCTCCTTTATCTCACCCAACATATTTGCCAAATAACGACAAACGTTTTCAAACAAATGATAAATTATGACTTTACGTTAATATTTATCACAATTGATAAAATTAATACAGAATCAGTATTCCTCATCATCAATTAATGAAATTCCAATCCAAAATGAAGATTAAATCATCGTGTCATTAGTAAAATACCTTTGGATATAATTTTTTTTATCATTATTTATTTGATCAAATGATAATAATTCAGATTGTGTTTATGTGTATGTGTGTTTGTTGGTGGGTGAGTGGTTGGGTGTAGTCTTTAATAATACCAACTTCAATAAAACGATTCGAATCTATTGATTATCGTTATCAATAAAATAGAATACAAACTTTGTATTGAATTTGCTAAAGAGGAATTTATTTAATCATACAAAAGTAAAAGTTCATTTGTTCATTAATACTAATCCATTAGGATAAATTATTTTGTTTTTATACTAAGTTTAGTTTGAACTCAAATATATATAATCTTCTTGTAAATGAACTTAAAAACAAATAAATAAGTATTAATTTTAAACTAATCTATAACATATTTGTTAAAACAATACTGATTATTATTTATTTTATTATTAATATTAATTTATTTATGAAAATAATATATATATAGGGTGACTAAAAAAAATAAAACATTTTAATAATTTAATAAAATCATTCGTGATGGAAGAAATATATTTTATCCATAGTATTTGAAATCTTAAAATTTAAAGCACTTAATTAATTAAAAGTGAATTGAATTTATCATTTATTTATTAATTTATTTATTTTTTTTTTGTAGATAGTGTTGAATTATTGAATGCATTTGTTAAAGTTATTGTGATCCCGTTTATTTATAAAACTATAAAATCCAATGATCAAATAATGTAATGACACATTTATTTTCATATATAATATATTAATATAAATATTTTTCTACATAAATTTATAAAAATGATAATGATTATTTAAAAAAAAAAAAAGTAAAAACTAAAATAAATGAACAAGCCCATTCCAATTGTATTAATAAAAAATTATTTTATAAATCAATTAAATACATTTTAGTGATTTAAAATAAAAAATTGTTTATTTTATTACAAATATAGTTTAATTGCTTATTTGTCACATTTAAATAGATTTGTTTGATTAAAAATTTTAAATTAAATTTTTAAAAATATATATGGATAATAATTTAATTAAATTAATAAAGAGTTAAATTAAATTAAATTTAACTTAATTCATTATTAAGAATGATAAGTGTATAATAATAAGAAATGTTTACTAAGGATAGTAAAGTGAAATGAAATCAAATTAAGAGACAGAATAAGACCTTAAATGATATTTAATATCGGTAGATAAATCAAAATGAAATTTTATTCCTTCTCTCAAACAAGGTTCGTTTCCCAATTGGTTTTTCCTTTATATATCTCCATGTAATATTTCTTCTCCTACGTCCATCATAACCTCTTCAAAATATTAATTCTAACTTTAATATATTTGATGATGCCATATTATATCTCATAAAAATATAAAAATAAAATCTAATCAAACTTTTATTTTTATAAATATGTAAAACAACATATTTTAAAATAAATGCATATTTAAGAATTCAATTATTTTTTTATACTTTATTCTCTATTTCTATATGATTTATAATATAAAAATAGAAGAGGATAATCCTAAAAATTCGTAATAAAAAATAAAATAAAATAAAAAAAATCATACATACGAGTATAACCAATTAAATTTGATAACTTTTCTATCTATATCCTAAAAATAAAATATTTTTCACCAAATAATGAAAATATATAATTTTTATAAATAAAAAAAAAAAAATAAAAAAGCACAAAATACATATCTTTTTGGTTTATCTTTTGAAATTATAATTCAATTTGATTTTTATAAAAAAAATCACATTGAAAAAAAATGAAATTACTAACCGTTTAATTAACATAAATGTAGTAAAACGAACAAAAAAAAAATCCACCTCGGGTTAACTTTATTAAAAATCTTTCAATTATGTAATTACCGATAAATGAAGAGGGTAAAAAAATTTTAATTGACTTTTCCTTCATTGATTTTCTCTTTTTTTCTTATTTTTCATTTTTTTAAACTTTTAATTTTTTTTTCTTTTTTTTTAATTGAATATTTTTAACATCATGCATTTTTATAATAAATAAATTAATGCTTATTTTATTTATTTTTATAAGTTTTATTATAATGGTTGAAATTTTACCTGTATTCATTAATTTCAAGAACTTTTTCAAATTTAATAAACCCCGAAAAGAGTTCTAGTTTTAAGATAAAAATTATAGAAATTTTAATATTAAATGACAAGATAATTCGACATTTTAGGTTGAGATGAGTCTATTCAATTGAGTCTATGCAATATATATTTATAAATATATTACTTCTAGTCAAGGATGGATGTGATTGCGTTTTATAGGAAAATTAAATAATTTTTAATTTTAATTAATTAATAAATAATAATAATTGAAAAATTATAATCAAAAAACTAAAATATCTTAAACCTAAATATATAAGTATAATAATCCCTATTCACTCGTTACTGTACTTTCAATTAAATTTTAAAAACATACCCCGGCCCTTTTATCGTCATTGATTTTTTGTTGTCCGAAGGACAACGACGATGGATTCAAAAGCGGCATCGCACAAATTAGAACCTCTGACTCTCTGATTTCTGTATAGTGGTTTTATTTCCAAGGCTCACTTCTGACCTAAATTTTCTTTTCTTTTAAAAATTTTCCATAATGGAAATAACACTAAAAAAATACATAATAAGAGCGGATGCTGGCCAATGTTGCATTCGGGGTTCGATTTTCCAATTTTCCAATTCAAAAAATAAATATTTTTTCACTCATGTTTATAAAAGTTTCTGAGAAATGGATGTTCAATCTAATATAAAATTAACATATTCGTATATAAATAATTAATTTTATTTTTAAGGAGATGTGAGATAGACAATTTTTGAATAGATATTTTCGTACTTTATTTAACTTTGAGAGATTGCAGAGTTTAGAACTAAACAAATAAAAGGGAAACCGAAATCGTGGGATGGCATCGGATTAACTGGAGATGGGTGGTGTTGAGGGTGGGGTGAAGGGGTTTAAGAGAGCCTCATGAAGGTGTGGGAGTGGGAGGAACGACGCGAAAACTTTTATTTAAGTGTTACTTTTTAATCTTTATTGATTCGACCGGAGCTTTCAATTAAAAGTCAGTGCTGAAATTAAAAAAAAGATAAAAAAATAAAAAGAAATTTAGAGTTGGGTGTAGAAAACTGATGAGGAGAAATGAATTGAATGGATGGGTTGAAGAAGGATGAGATATGAAAAACGAAAAGGGGTGAGAAATGATTAAATATTTGACTAGAGGGTGATAAAAAAAACATTTTCCAAGGAGAAATGATTAAAAAGATGAATAAAGAAATTTATTACGATTAAAATCTTAATTGTTCTTGATTAAAATTAATAAATCGATAATCAATTTTATTTATTTATGTTATTTTTAAAAAATTGTAAACTCATAATTTTTTACTAAATAAGTATAGTTCATCGTTCTTCGCACATAGGCAAGGGGATTCGCTCCCAGTTCCACGTTCAGCATAAAAACTTTGTAACTATTCTATATAAATGTGTTTTACTTTTAAATATTAAACTTTAAATTAAAAAAGTAAAATGATTATTAAATAAGTTGACCTGTGGCCAGGTCCAAACCGACCGACGGTTTGAAATAAATTAATTTCCAGCTACAGAAACAATTTCAAATAATTTTAATATATCTATTAATGTAATACAAAACAGATAGGCATATAACATAAATATTTTTAATTTTATTTTATTTATAATATATATGTAAGACCAGGCTGTGACGTCATGAATGGCTGGATGACGTCATATAATTTTAAATTAAGAAAAAAACTAATAAAGATGATTTTTCTCGAGAATAAAACCACCACAAAGTGCATGATTCGTGGTGATATGTAAAAAATCTCCTTATGTGATATTTGGTGCGAAAATAACCCTTACCTTCCTATCGTCGATCGCTAATACTACCACTTTCGGTTTCCGGATTTGCACCAAAAGTTGATCAATTCATTCCACTGATGCATTAAGTAAATCTACCTAATTTCATCAAAATCGGTTGAGCCGTTCAGGCTATACACATCTATACGGATGGACGGACGGACGGACGGACAGACATCATGCTAAAAATACTTTTTTCTGTTAAGAAAATGCATGATTCGTGGAGATATGTAAAAATCTCCACATGTGAAATTTGGTGTGAAAACAATACCTCCTTACTATCTCTCTCTCTCGTCGGTCGGTAAAAATATTATATATACTATTTGGAATATATATATATAATATATTTGTGGTAATTTTTTTCTTTCTCCAGTGTATTATAAAAAAAAAATTTCTTGTTTTATTATCCTAATAATTTTATTTATTTATTGTTTTTACAAATTGGACAGAAATTTCTTGTTATTAGAAGTTGCGTATTTCTCCCAGATGATTAAGTTTTCATGGATAACGTGAAGTCTTGTTGAGTTTGATATACATTTTAAAAAATTAATTTTTGTTATTGTTTTCTGAGATATTGATAAAATATATAGTCGATGTTAAAATAGAGGTTTATATGCAACTTTGAGTTTATATTTTGGACAGACAGACATGAAAAATTTTAAAGTCATGAAACATGCTAAAATTATTAAAATAAAAATTAAAATTAAATAAGCAATGTGTGCAGGTAAAAACCTTTTTTTTCATTTAACACCTGATTAGACAAGAATTCGGCTCTATATTCACTTGTACGAGGATGGTCTGAAAAGTTTCCGACCTGACCAAGAAAAACGATGTTTTTCAATATTTTTTTTGTTTTATTTTTCAAAATTCAAGATTATTGAGACCTATAAGATGTCAGCTGAACGTGTGCGAAATATTTTGCAAAACCATTTGAATATGGAAAGCTATGTGCAACGTGGGTGCCGCATTTCCTAACGTTAGACCAAAAATTGCTTCGAAAAACCATTTCTAACGACAATTTGGCGCTGTAGGCGTAATCCAAACGAATTTTTGCGTCGATTCATAACTGTTGAAGAGACTTAAATTAAATTAAATCAAATTTAATTAATTAATTAAATTAATTAGAACACCGTTATGAGAAATGTATCAGTGTTGATGGAGATTATGTTGATAAATATAGCAAAAAAAAAAATTCCTTGGCCAGGTCGGAAACTTTTCAGACCACCCTCGTATATATAAGGGTGAGTTTATATAGAGTTTCTTTATTTATTTCTATTTGTCAATAATTTATTTAAATCTAAACCCTCATTATACCTCTATTAATTTTATGTTATACTAATATAATTTAATCAAGATATAATAGAAAGTAGCTATTGTTGTTATTGTTCGAAAGGAATTACAGCCAACTTTTAGAATTTAAATAAAACTAACACTGAGCAGTTTTACAAAATTTTTTTTTTTTTTTTTGTAAATATGTATATCAATGATCTGGTAAAGAGGTCTTTAAAAATGCAAAAATTCAATAAATAAAACAAAAGTATGAAAAGAAAGGGAGAGGGGTGGGAAATCAAAGGATGTCTATGACATTAGTTATTGTTCGAATTTGTTGATTCAGTTTAAAATAAAATGAAAAGCCTTTTTTAATCTATGACATCAGTTAATAAATATGGTAAAGGCGTCAATCATGAATTTAGTATTTGAATTTTTATTTTATTTTATTTTTTATAATCAATGAATGAATTTTAAAATTGGAGTCTATATAAAATCAGAAATCAATCATCATTTTCTTCTTTCTAATGTCTTAAACAATTATAATTAAATTGATTTTGTTTTCATACAAAAAAAAAAAACAAGTATTTTTTATATTATACACATATAAGTATATTTTTCAATTTGTTTTAAATCATTTCGTTAAAAGTGTTCAAATAACAGATTACCTATAGGTTATGCAACATTTATTAAGAAAAGTAATTTAGGTTGCCTATACAACGGATTGATTTTATTAAACAATTATTTTTTTTTTAATTATAATCATCAGATCTTTTATTATCTTAATATCAAATATATAGTATCAAAATCATTATGGTATTTTAAGATTATATTTTTTAACGAGATTTTGATGATTATTACTTATATTATTACCAAATTATAAATATATAAAAGTGAAAAAAAAAAAAAAAAATAATTATAAATTATAAATTAAAATTAATTAATAATATTTATTAAACCAGCACATGTTTGACTCTTTGTTAATAGCACTACGTCACGTGTTGGCGCGTGAGGTTTGCAGTGGTAAAAAATTAATTCTGGTACTTTTAGCGATAAAATCAAGCTGAAATTCTATATATAGCAGTTTTATACAATTTCTAATCATGTGAAAAATTATCAAACATATTGCTTTATTTTTACGGTCACTTTAGAGGAAAAAAATCAAAATGTAGTAGGTAATGACCCTCTTCTGGTTGAGCTTCATTTCTCAAAAGTTGAAAGAGAACTACGAATTTTGAATAATGCTCATGTACCAAATTTCATAATTCTAGCTCAAACCGTTTTTGCATAATCTTGTTTACACGCACACACACACACACACACTGGGGAGATAGTAAAAAGCTAAATAATTTATATACGTAAAATTCTCCTCCCCTTCTCTTAATTATATCCAAATCCATTTCCTTATTTCTTCTCTTACTTCTCATCTCCTCCTGCCCACTCGAATTTCTACTTTACTTTATTTTTTTTCTCCCTTCAAGTAATCCTTTTCCTGAAAAATTTTTACATTTACTCTTTTAGGAGAATATTTTATCAAATAACCAATCTTTAAAAAAATAAATCTGGAGTGTCTCCACTCGACTATCTCACAAAATTGAATTGGAATGATTAACATATATTATATTTAAATTAAATTTAATTAAATATAAATAATATTTATTAAACCAGTGCGTGTTTGGCTCTTTGCTGATGACACCATGTCACGTGTTTTAAAAATTAATTCCGGTACTGATACGTGCTGATGACACCACGTCACGTGTTAAAAAATTAATTCCGGTACTTTCAGAGATTTTATCAAGCTGAAATTCTATATATAGCAGTTTTATACAATTTTTAATCATGTGAAAAACTATCAAACATAAATCTTTATTTTTACGATCACTTTAGAGGAAAAAAAATCAAAACGTTGTAGCTAATGACCCTCTTCCGGTTGAGCTACATTTCTCAAAAGTTGATAGAAAACTACGAATTTTGAATAATGCCCATGTACCAAATTTCATGATTCTAGCTCAAACCGTTTTTGTGTAATCTTGTCTACATACACACACACACACAGACACAGAGACATTTTTCTCAACCTTAGTGAAAATGATTCATGAACCTTCAAAACGTATAAAAACATCAAAATCTCGACATCGAAAATTTTCGTGATCGCAATACTACCTCTGGCCAGATAATAAAAATCGAAAACATTACTATCTTTATTCTAATTTTTATCTGTTCATATTTATAATAAATAAATAAATTGACCATTATATCTTATTGTCAAGACTTAACGGTTCGTTTTTGGGAATTATAATAAAGAAATGAATAATTTTTTTTTGTCTACAGAGCTTATAATACACCTTCCTCCTTCTTTTTCCTAAAAAAACAAATAAAATTGAAGTGATTTACTGGAAAACAAGATTATTTTGTTATTGCATTGACAAAAAAATTTAATTACATTTTTTTCTATATATGTAGTATACGGAATTTACTAATTGTTTTTTATCTTTTTTTTTTGAAGTTCATGGTTTTAAATAATATTAATTAAAATAAAAAGTTTTCAATATAAAGGATATATTCTAAATATATTATATAACCTGTTGTATAATACATATATATTATTAATATAATATAATATTTTTTCTATAATCAATTGTCTTCAAGAATAATCCGAAAAGAATTTGATTGAACTCATTTTCCATTTATATAGGATATCTCTGCAATGTTGGTTTGATAAATCTCTCTGCATTATTTGCATTTGTATTGACTATGATCAGTGTGTAGGGGTCATAGGAGGGAAGGGGAAGAGATTTGGGCCAGAGTAACACGATAATGCTTCTGTCCTGTGGCCTAGCCTGTTCACACACAGAATACATTTAGAATTTATATAATAGATAATATTAGATAAACGAGCGAGTAGCTCTTTTTGGAAATATCGTATATCATTTGATATCTGAATAAATTTCGATTGTATTTTTCAATTAAGCTTATCAAGGAATAATAAAATAATAATTTCGTTATTAAAATGATACATTTATATATATACATCTTGATTGAAAGAATCATTATCTTGATAGAAAAAAAAGTCTTTTATAAATTATTTCTTTCAGGCTATCAAAATATAAATCAAGAGATTTTAATATTTTTTTTTTTTATTAATTGGTACATTACATGACCTTTTAAATTAAGAATTTAATTATAATCTTTTTTTTATAATAATATTAATAAATTTAAAAATGTTGAATAAATGTATAATGGATTAAATTGTAATTAGAATGTTTCAAAATTCATCTAAGAAGTAAATTTGTTATAAAACGTAGATTTATAAATAAAAATTGTAATTTTTTTTATTATTATTTCATAAAATATACAATTTAGGCCTAGTATAGAATAGGTACATGTTGGTGAGGAAATGACCTCAAAGGTTTTGCAGTGAAACGAACACACACACACACACAAACCTACACTCTTTTGTTAAAATTATTCATAACCGTTTTGCATATTATGTCTGAATTTCGTTAGTCCTGTACTTAATTTTCTTTTTCAAGGCGTGAGTGATCCTGGGTTTGTTGGTATAAACATAATACTTGTAAAAATTTTAAAGCAAAATGTATCAAAGTTAAATCACATGATTTGGATAAATATTTAGGGAAGGCGAGTACCACACAAAATCCACTGTTTTCATATTATGGATGCATTTATAGCTATTAAGCCTACCACATGCCAATTTTTTTCAAATTATCAAGTAATTAAGATTAAAATGAAATCTATCGCTCAAGATTATGAATCAATAAAAAAATTTAAATATTTTAAAATAAAAATAAATACGAACTTTTTATCAAAATTACTTCTTGTTTCAATTTTAGAACATCCTTTTTTAATATTATTGATGATTGTATATTAGAAATACACGAAAAATAAATTATTTTTAAATTAAAAATAATAAGAAAAAATTAAAGAAATTAGAAATTATATGGAGATGGATTAAGATTGGAATAGTTAGAGGAATGTGGTTGTTCCGACAAAAAATTTACAATATCGGTGTAGCCACTGAGATATATTTATATCTTTATATATATATATATTGATTAAATATGATTTTAAAATTAATCTTTAGAACTTTTAGTTAATTAGTTTAATTATTTTTTTTTTAATTGGTAAATTTGTACAAGTATGAAAGTGTATATGTAGACTTTTTTATTTATCGTAATAATAGGAAAAAATAGAAACTCTAGTTGGATAATATATCATGTGAGAATTTAATGAGCAACAGTCCCTTTCAATGATCCCAAACCCTCACCATTCAACCCTAAACAATAATGAGTACTTCCCCCTTTGAAAGAGCAATTAATGTTTTTTCACCTTCATCCTTTGTTTATTCTAGTAATGATTCGAGGAATAGAGGGCGCCTACTTTATTTGTAATTTAACCCTTAGTCTTCATTCTTTACCAAGAAGTGAATACAATATATATAATAATATTTTTTCAAATGCTTGCAATTTTAGTAGTAGTAAATCAGATTTTGAATTTTTAATTTTAACTATATCACAATAAAAAAATAACACTATTTATCTACATAAATTTTCGTAATTTGATTCTAAAAGGATTTTTTTGGGATTCACACGATAGATAATATTTATAAATACAAATCGATCTGTATTGGTTTCAGCCTGGAGAAAAATCATCTTAGTTTTTTCTTAATTTAAATTTATATGTCACTAAGTCATCCATATTTGCCTCTTGCCAATTTTTGTTTTAATTGCAAATGTATTAAAGATTTTTTTTATATTTAAAATATTTTAAAATTTTTTATTTAATTTTGAAATAAGATTAAAAATATTTATTTTAATAATATTTTAGAATCAAATTACGAAATATATTTATTAATCTTTTACCAAAAAGAATCTAAAAGTTATCATATTTCTCTTGCAAACATTGTAAGTTTATTTATGATATTTTAAAACAATTTTTTAATCTGTTTCCTAGTTTAATTTTTTGTTAATTTATATAAATTTTTATTAGTTAATTTTATCATTTATTCTTATTATTTATTATTTTTGAGGACCCCAAGTTCCATTAATTTTAATCAGATTGATTCAATGATGTAACATTTAATAATTGTAATAAATAATTAAAGAATTGTATATAAATATTTTCTAAAGGGTCGAGCGAATTTTTTTTTTTTTATATTATTAATATTTATTCATTAATTATTGCCAAGTCATTTACGATCTGGTCGATTAGTAATCTTTTTTAGTTTTTTTTTTTTTTTTTTGTTTTTTGTTTTTTTTTTTTGTTTTAATTTAAGCAGCACATTTCCATTGCAAAGCGATCGATTCCTTTTTTTTCATTTATTTCGAATCATGAGGCGAAGTAAAGAAAAAAAAAAGGATGAAGGGGTGGCTTTCATCCCTTCGTTTGGCACCGAATTCACCACCAATCGACACTCTCCCTCCCCCATCCCCACGTGTTTTGGATTGATCACTCGTCGAATCCAATCACCCCCTTGAACTCGAACCGCCCTCTTTCACGCGGTGTGTTAAGGGATGATGTGAATTATTGCCGTATAAAAACTCAAGTGATATGTGTTAACAGCATTCGAGATACTCATCCCCGTCGTGGAGCAACCCCCTTCAATTGCTTCAAGCAGTTAACATTTTTCAAAGCACCACAAGCAGCAGCAGCGGCCTATAGAGCTATTAAGCAACTTTTACCTCCAAAGAATTTTTTTTTATAAATTCTGCATCGAAGCGACTCAAGATAAGGCACGAAGAATTTGTTGACTTAAAGAGTTAATCGACGAACAGATGAATGTTAATTAATTTTAGGCTCATATAAAATAAAAAAAAAATTCCAAACATTTCTGTAAGCTGACGTACTTCATCTTGAGAGATTTATTGGATATTCAAACGAAACGACTTATATTTTAAATTAAAATTTTCCAAATGATTGATAAAGTCGAAAATATTATTCTTCATACATTACAAAATAAAAATACATAATCACATCAGTAAAATGAAATTATTTGAATGTGGTCTCCAAATATTATCCAAGTTTTAAAATTTCAGTCAAATTTATATACGTATAATCAAATTAATTTCTCTTTTATTTATTTATTAATAAAATTATATTAAATTTAATGTGTATTTAAAAAAGTTAAATATTATTACAGCTAAATTCTGCTAAAAAAAAACATTAAATTTATTAAAGTTATTTTTATTTTTTCTTGAATTTTCCAATGCATTGAAAGTGACCGACTAATCCATTGTAAGGTGGAATAAGGGGAAAGGGATTTTTCACTCGGTTTTGCGCTAAGATCAGCTCGATTGACCGGCGAATGAGGTTGGATTGAGGCCAAAAGAACATCCCACAAGAAGCAGTTGGGGTTCGTCTGCCTCGGCCTTGACAACAAGAGAGGGGCAATTTTACTCTTCTTCCCATCATTTCAATTTACTTTGAACAGAAACAAATTTAACTTACCCAAATGAAAATAAAAAACAAAAGAAAAAAAAAATTAATAAAACCTAATATTTAAAAGAATTTAATAAATATCTGTACATTCTTAAATTAATAACCTACTATATAATCAAAATGAAAAAAATTGAAATAACAATATTTTCAAAAAATTAAATCAATTATAAATGAAAATACTCCTTATACATACTATTTAAAGATTTATTTAAAAATTTATTTCAATTATTCAATTTACTAATGAAAATACATGATATTTATAAATATATAAATGCATTATAATTTAAATAAATAAATAATATAAAATTGTATTTGGATTTAATTGTTAATCTAAAGAAAGGTTTTTATATATTTTTCTTTTTTTTTAATTTGGTATGAAACGGAAATCAAATTCAGTAAAAAAAAAATGAAGGAAAAAATTATATATCAGATATATATTGAATAAGATTGCTCAAGATTGAACATTTTTAATTTCCTTTTTAAAAGGAAACAAAATATTTCTTATATAGAAGAGAATGAATGAGACGACAAGTTTAGAATAAATAAATTAAATTATTTTCTTATTTTTGTCTTTTATCTTTGTTTTGTCTTCATTTATTCTCTCTCTCTCTTCTAATACTGTTAAACTTATTTTACTAATAAGTATACTAACACATAAATATATATAAAATCGATTTTTCATGAAAATAGCTATATATATTAATTCAATGTTTAACATTTATAAATTTATAAATTTGTTAAAAATATTAAAATAATTTCAAGTAAAATTTATATAAATTATTTTTTATTAATTTTCAAAAGTTTTTTTATATATATTATATAAACAAAACTATGGAATTAATTCAATATAGATAAACATATGATCTTATATATATATATATATATATATATGGTATATTAAAAATATATGTCCTACATATATAAATCATGATTGCTTAAATTTTAGATGAAGAGTAAGATGCGGAAATCTACTATCAGAAACTTTCGAAATTCGGAATGGGTTAAAACAAGGAGACGCATTATCACCAATTCTATTTAATTTAGTTCTAGAATATGTAATTAGACAAATTGGGGAAAAATCAAACAGAATAGAATTAAACAAAAAAATTCAAGTATTAGATTACGCAGACGATTTAAATATAATAGGAGATTCGGTAATTGTAATTAAAGATAGCTTAGAAAAATTAAAAGAAGTAGTAAAAGAGGTGGGACTAAGACAAAGTATTTAGTAGCAGGAATAGAATTAACACACAGAGTCTTAACATACAAAATATAAAATTTGAAAATGTAGAAAAATTTAAATACTTAGGTTCTGTAATAACGAAAGATAATAATATTCGAGAAGAGTTTAAAGCGAGGTTACACTCGGGAAGCGCCTGCTATCATGCCGTCAAGGGACTTATCTCGTCAAAATTATTATCAAAGGGGATAAAAATTAAAATATACAAAACAATTATTTTACCGGTTATATTATATGGGTGTGAGGCATGGTCTATGACCTTAGGAGACGAGAATAGATTTAGAGTATTTGAGAATAGGATTCTGAGAAGCATTTATGGACCAAAGAAAGATGAGGTCACCGGGGAATGGCGGAGACTGCATAACGAGGAATTGCATGATCTCTATGCATCTCCAGACATAAGGAGGCTGTGATGGGAGGGCACGTGGCTAGAATGGGAGAGGAAAGAATGGTGAAAAATATATTGGGTGTAAACCGAGTGGGAAATGCCCGCTTGGAAGACCAAGGACGCGGTGGGTGAATGTACGAAGTGACGTGATTGAGATGGGAGAGGATAGGGATTGGAGGGTTGTGGCTCACAGAATGGTGAAGTGTGGTTCCTGCGGCCACACTTTCGAGTTCCGTAGAGCCACAGAGATAGATAGATAGATTAAATTTTACATGATAGAAATTTTTTTTATTATTATTTCATCATGTATTTGTTAACTTTAATTAATATAAATTTATAATTAAATTATTTACACTACACAAGAATATTTATTAAAATTTATTTCTTTAAAAAAAAAGCAAAAAAATAAATAAATAAATAATAAAATATTTTAAATGAAAAGAAGATGATCTATTGGGGCGATTATAATCATTTCAAAAGAAAATTAATATTCCATTTATCAAGAAGAGATAAGGTCGGTGAAAGAATTGGGAGAATGGGGGAGGAGTTTGGAGGGTAGTGGGGGAAAAATATAACATCTTGATTGTAACGAATGTTTATTTTTTCCTGAATTATTACTGTAGTGGCTGGTGTCGGTGTAAAAAGGAAAATATAAATATACATAATTCAAAGGAATGTAAATAATCCTGACAGAAATTTATATACAATCCAAGAGGAGTTGTGGGTGGAAAGTTGTCGATAGGCGAGTGGGTGATGTTAAAAGAGGATGGTTTTGGTACTGTATAACCATATTTTTTATGTTTTTCAATCAGCCGGGATCGGATATTGCACAAGATACCATCAGTTATGGATTTTTTTTAGCTTTGGGTACGGATTTGGCATCTTCCCACCTCATCACTCATCCCACATTTTGCAAAAGAGAGAGAGAGAGAGAGAAAGTCGTTTTGCTAGTTGAATAGAAGTATATCTACCACATACAACAAACATCTAAAATCAAAACCAAATCATATAACATCATTAAACAAATGCATAATAATAATAATAATAATAATAATATTGTTGTTTGTTTAACACGTTCCCGCCGGCATGTACCACCGGTGGCTCATCCTGCCACATAAAATAAATAGACAAATTATGGAGCCGGCGGGATAGTGTTAAAATGATTACAATTAATTTGTGTTTTCGCTTTTTACAATAAATTAATTGATTTATATTTAAATTAAATTAAATTAAAAAAAAAAACTTTTCAAAAATTTTTAAAAAAACAAATTCCCTTGAAAATTATTCAGTGATCATTGACATAATTTTTCAATTACCTATAAAATTATGTTTAATAAATTTCTTATGAAATTTTTAAACAATTTTTGTACTCTAAAATCTAAATTCAATTTTTATACCCTCTTTTAATTATGTATTCATTTTATTATATGATTTTTTTTTAACTTTCGGATAAATAACTATTTTACCAGTTACATATTTTTTGTAGTTTTCTATTTTATTCAAATTATGTTTTTATTCAATTCTAAATTAACATGTACTTGATATGGTTCGTTCACTCAAAAGACCGGGACAATTATCACAAGTTAATGAAATTTATATAATCTTAAATAAAAAAGCAAAATTGGACAAACTGTTAAATTAAAAAAAAATTAATTGTATGAATTAATATAAAATGTATTTTTATTTTATTAATAAGGTTAAAAAAAAGTATAAGAAGGAAAATATGAATTATTTTGAGAATATATGTTTCATTACAATAATAAACACAAAATACATTGTAGAAGGGTATGGATTCAATGGGGCATAGTTAGAATACAAAATGGAATGGGTGACGTTTAATGACCTAAAAGCCAATGGGCATCAAATTAAAATATAATAATAAACATTAAATGAAAGCATAACTCAAACCATTCAAATATTCTATTAATAAATATTTGGGGAATTATATCCAATTTGCATGTTAAGTTATTTGAAAGTAATCAAATCATTTTTTTTTTACTCGAAATCGTCCTCCCCCCTCTCCCTCAGAGAGTTGTGACAGTATTTGGCTTATCATTTTTATTATAACTACACAAATATATTTAAATATATATATATGTACATGAATGTTCCATTGTTTTTACCTGATGAATGGGGGTGAAGGTCTCCACCCAATACAGGATTATACTGCTATCATATAATCCTTGTTGACCTGATTTGATTCATCATCGTCCTCCTGGGGAATATGAAATAAAAGCTCATTTAACAAATAATGCTCGAATCGGGATAAATCGAAAAATATTTCATCACAAAACTCGATTAAATGCAATCGCTTTTGATATGTGACCATAAAGCGAGTTAGCAAACAGAACAAGAATGTTTTTGTTCTTTGTTTATTATTGTCTTCCAAACGAGTTGATACATCGACAAGTCAAATTATTTATTTGTGCGCATATTTTAAATAAATATTGCTAAATGAAACGAAACTGGATAGAAACTAACAATTGTTGAAAGGATTTAAAAGAAAAAAAAAAATACCAAAAAAAATCAAATAACAGATTTTTGAGATAGTATCAACATTGTCAAAATACCTATATATTGTAGAATAAATCTTATAATTAGTTTATTTTTCAGTTACAAAATTCTATTCATATTTGTAATTATAATAATTGGGTTTAGTTTTCAAATAAATTTAAATTTACCTAAAAAATATTAAATTTTTTTAATTTTTATATTGTAAATATTGTATTTTTATTTTGTATTGTATTATATTGTAATATTTAATATTGTAAATCTATTCAAGTTCTAATCTTTATTTATTATCATCATTATTTTATCATATATTTAATATATTAATTTTAAAGATTGTACTAGCATCTCTCATTGAAACATTGTATCTATTTGGAACTTCAACATGAAAATTTTCTGTTTAACAATTTTCAATTTATAAATTAAACTGAAAATTAATTTAAAAAAATAGTATAGTTTAAATTATTAGATTATTAAATAAATTAGATTAATTAATTAATTAATTTATTAATTGCAGTTCAATTTATCAATTAAGAATTGTTAAAAAAATTTCAGATTTAAGTTCCAAATATATCATATATAAGTAACACGATAAAAGCTTTAAAATAATATTTAATATCTCAAAAAAAAAGTTTTATAGATGTTTTAATTGTCTTGTGAAAATGTATAAAGTAAAATAATATATTTTTTATTAGTTTTGTAGAAATTATTACTATTAGATGTTATATACCTATATATTATTTACTAAATTGTTTATTAAACTTTTCTTCACAAATCCTTTTGTTTATTTTATAATATAAATAAGTTAAAAATATTTTTTTTTAAATCACAAATGGAAAACAAATGTATTTTTTATAATTTAATTACACATGTTTTCATTAACTAATAATAGAAACAAATGGAATTTAAGTATGGATATACAATACAAAATGCTGCTATGTATGCAATTTTCCAAATTATTCTTATTAATATTTATAAAATTAATAAAATGGAATTAATTTATTATTAAATTATTAAATGAAGTAAAACCCTTAGAAAATTTATTTTTAAAAAAGTTAATATTAATTTACCTTCAAGTATTAAAATATTTGATATTTTATTAAAAAACTTTTTTAGTTGATTTTTATTAAGAATGAGGATTATTTAATGTCTATTTAATAGTTAATTCAATTTTTAAAAATGTTTATTTAGGTAATATCAAATATATATATATATATATATATACCCTTCTTTTAACAAAATTATACTATTTACTTGAATAAATAAATTAATTTTAAATAATATTTCAATTTAATTGATTATTTTTTTGTTCAAAAATAACGATTGTTGTTTGTTATAAAATTATTTTTCACAATTTAAATATATATATATATATATATATATATATATATATTACATTTATTATAAAAATATTACGCTAATGGAAATTCATTTGATTTAGTTTAAAAAAAATTCTCTGTTTGATATTCAAATGATTTATATTTCAATTTTCTCTTGTATTTTATATGGAAATGAACCTTGGTTTGTTTATTTTCTTTTTCAGTTAGATATTTATTTTATATATTTATATATATATATATATAAGGTTTTTAATTAAAATCATTTCGAGAAATACTGAAAATAATATATAACATGTCGGAATTGTTGGTGTTGTTGATCTTCATTAACTCTCCCCACTCTCACCCCCAACCCCTACTTTCAAACCCTTAAACAGCTTTTATATCTATGTAATATTATTATTTATCATTCTAAGTATCAAATGATAAAATCAAACTGTAAAAAAATTAACGTTAGCAATAGGGCAATTTAATACCATAATTGATTTTATTTAATAACATGTTTAAGTAATTTACAATAATACGTCAGTAATAAAAGTTTAAGAAGTAAGTGTTTATATTTAAACAAATTATTCTTCATACTAATATATGATAGTATTTAATGTAATAAAGGATTAGAGTGTGTAGTAGAATTTGGATAAACTTTGGTGAATAGGAATTTAAAATTTGAAATTTGGTAAAACAGACAAAAATCCGTTTTTTGGCGCAAATCATAATTTGGGAAAAACAACAAAGAATTATATATTTATATTATTGAAATATAAGGTTTTATAATAATAATCAATTATTCGATGTTGAGAAGAGAGATTGGAGAATGCAGTTTAAATTATTATAATTATTAATATTATTATTAAATCACTTGTAGTATTGGAATATGTGATTAGAGAAATTGAGGAAAAATCAAAAGGAATCCAATTAAACCAAAAAATTCAAGTATTAGGTTTTGCAGACGACTTAAATATAATTGGAGATTCGGCAATTGCAATTAAAGATAAGAGTAGAAAAATGAATCGAGGTAGGACAAGAGGTGGGGCTTCAGATTAATTATTATTATTATTTATGGGCCAAAGAAAGGTGAGGGGAATGGCATAACGAGGGATTGCATGACCTCTTTGAATTTCGAAACATAGTTAGTGTTATAAAATAGACAAGACTGCGATGGGAGGGCACGTGGATAAAATGGGAGAGGAAAGAATGTCCAAAAATATATTGGTTGGGGGACCCATTTGGTAACGTCCGCTTGGAAGACCAAGGACGTGATAGATGGACAATGTAGGAATGGACGTGAGAGAGATGGGAGAGGGTAGGAGTTAGATGGTAATGGCTCAGGATATGTTTAAAAACCTTCAAGAAAGTCTAGTCAATTTAAATATATATATATATATATTTATATATAAATACGATATATGTAACGTAAAATATTGTTATTATCAATATTGAATTGATAATGAACAAAAAGATCAATTTATTATACTTAATTATTTAAAGGAGATAGATTCCCAACAAAATATAATATAACCAATAATAAATGAGTGAAAGTAAATTTGTATTATATCATAATATAATAATTACATTTTTCATTTGCTTTTGTTCACTTATATTCATATTTCTAAATCGATTTCTTTATCTTATATTAAAATAAACACAGTTTGATTGATTTTATTGACAGTGTAGAGGTCAATCATCTTAAAATGCATTCATATACATCAAAGCTATAATAAATGAAGAGTAAAAAAATGTATATTATAATGCTTCAATACCTAATTGTAATGTATATCCTATAGATAATAAATAATTGATATATATGGTCTTGGATATTCTTTTAATGATGATAGTAGGGATTATCATCAAAAGTCTATTTTATTGGAAATGAAAGTTAATTTGGCTTATGATTAATTTTGTAATTTTATAATTATAAATTTATTTGTTCAATAACTGTAACGACTATATCTATTATAATAATTTGTATTTGAATGTTGTTTCGTTCATTTCATCTTGAAAGTCAATATTTAATAAATAAATATAGATATTTGTATGCATCATCAGGGATACATTTTAATTAACTAATGAAACGTCCATTTGTGAAAATGAAATTTTTTTTAATTTCCTGAAATATTTTATGAAATTTTTTCATCGTTTGTCGGACATAATTAATTAATTAATTAAAAATGTTGAAACGATAAAGTTTTCAATCAAACTCTAATCTAAATTATTTATTTAATTCTTATAACTATTTTTTTTTCTTAATTGTTATATATTTTATAATAGATGATTTTAAAATGGAAAATTAATAAAAGAAAAATAATTAACTAAAAAATGAGCTGTGGTCAGGCACAGAACCGACCGACGCTTTGAAATAAATTAATTTCCAAACAACATTATATATAGGTATATAAAGTATCAAAAAAGTATTTTTAAAATTTGAATTAAAAAATGACTAAATTATATTATCTTTGTTTTTATTTTTAGTTTAATTACTAAATTAATAATTACTCAATTATTAACTTACGTTCGTCCGTCTGTCCATTGTATAGACGTTTATTGCTTGAACGGCTCAACGGAAAATGATAAAATTTGGTATATTTATTATATTTAATGAATCAGTAGCATGAATTCATAAATTTTTGTTGTATATCTGGAAAACGGAAATGGTAGTTTAATTAAGAATTAATTTTATATTCATTGTCGGAAAATATTTCATTTAAAATATAGTAACGATAAATAATTGATTAATTAAATTATTATAAAAATAATAAATTATTATAAAAATAAAAACCAAGATAATTTAATTTAGTTATTTTAATTCAAGTTTTAAAAATATTTTTTTTTATACTTTATATATATATATACTAGCTGCTCAGAGCTCCTTCGTCGCTCTTCACATCTAGACGGGGGCTCCGCCCCCTGTACCCCCGAGTTGTACATAGTATTTGGTTGAAAGTAGTAAAAGGTTTTCATCCATTTTGTTTCAATCAATGTATAACATAGGTTCTTAAACTTATGTACTCCACGGACCCCCACTTGAAAAAAATTTTTTTGACGGACCCCCATCACAACTTTAGGTACTTTACGTCATTTTATTAATTAATTTCTGGCTTACGATCTCATAAGGACAAGGATATATGATGAATATTTCTAACAGTGATTGGTGAATAACGATTTTTTTGCATATTGTAGAACACATTTTATTAGAAATTATAATATTGAAGAAAGAAAATACAAACATTGTCATAGCAACAAATCTCACAAATTATAATGGGTACTTGCATTAAATTCATATAAATATTTTATAATTTTTTTCAGAAAATATTAAATAAGAAATATTTTAAAAAATAACTGCATCTATCTCATTAAATATAACTTACATATTTAATGAGATGTATGCAGTTGTTTTCTTGAAACAAGAATCTCAATATCTTGCTTAATATTGGAAACTTTTAATCTAAGATCCGGCTCTACATTTAATTTGTTTCTATATTTAGACTTAATATAAAATAGTACCGAAAAAGCTTGTTCGCATAAATATGTTGTGCAGAATGGAATCAAGTGTTGAAGTGCTTTATTTGCAAGCGCAGGATAATCTGACCTGAGAAGTAACCAAAAGTTGCTCAATTCAGTTTTGTTAAATTTTAGTTTATAAGTTGTATCACATGATAATTCCACGAGAATATCTTGTTCAGGTGCAGATAAATGTTTAGTATTTGTAATTTCCATATTAAATGGATCTCTGATCCAGTTATTGCAAGGATCAGGAGTAGAAAAATACTTCCTGAAGTTGCTTTTCAAAGTAATTAAATGTTCAACAAATAATTGACGCGTTTGATTAAGCAATTTTTCACTGGAGCTTTCTATGAAATCATTGAGAGTTGGAAAAGACTCATATACACCGTTCTGGATGCGTTTCGACCACAAGTCGATTTTTTTAATCATTGCTTCTATTTTATCTTCAACTTTAAATATATTTACAACAGTACCTTGCAGGCTCAAATTAAGTTCGTTCAATTTTGTAAAAATATCAGTCAAGTAAGCCACCTTAGCTAACCAGATAAAATCATTGAAACATTCGGTCAGTTCAAAATGCGCATCTATTAAAAACAATCGTATTTCATCTCGAAGCTCAAAAAGGCGAATGAGTACTTTCCCGCGGGACAACCAACGTACATCTGTATGTAATAATAAATGTGTATGTTGACTACCCATTTCCTCACACAAAATTTTAAAAACTCTGGAATTAAGTGGACGAGCCTTAATGAAATTGACAATTTTAACTACTTCGTCTAATGTTCTTTTCAAATCTGGTGACATATTTTTGGCTGCTAATGATTCTCTGTGAATGCAGCAATGATTCCAAACAACCTGAGGCGCAACATTTTTAATAAGAGCAATCAATCCAGTTCTTGTACCTGACATTGCACGAGCACCATCAGTGCAAATTCCAACACATTTTGGCCACTCTATTTCATTTTCGGTTATAAAATTATTCAAACTGTTAAATATGTCATTAGCTGTCGTTCGTGAAGGTAGTGAATCACAAAACAATACATCTTCTTGTATTTGATTTTCAAACTCATATCTAATGAAAGCTAACAAATTGGCATTATTAGTGACATCAGTACTTTCATCCAATTGTAATGAGTAATAGTGACTTTTGCGCACTCTCGATATTAATTCTTCTTTTATATTACATGACATGTCTTCAATCCTATTCTTAACCGTATCATTTGATAATGAAATCAAATTTATATCGTTTGCTGCTTTAGTTCCTAACATTATATTTGTAATTACTTTTGTATCAGGAAGAATTAATTGCTCTGCTATATTATGCGGCTTTCCTGCTTTAGCAATAAGTAGAGCTACTTCATATGATGCCATTACTGCTTTCTTACTCATACCACCAGATCCCGTCTTTACCATCAATTTCTGACTTGAATTAAGTTCTTCTTTTTTCATTTTAAAAAATTCGATAGACTTACTAACATGCTCGCTGTGCTTTGTTTGTAAATGACGTCTGAGATTAGCAGGTTTCATACTTTCATTGGATAAACTTTCCTGACATAGAACGCAGACTGGTCTTTCCACATCATTGTTGCAAATATAAGTAAATCCAAATGATAAATAATCATCCGAATATTTTCTAGTTTTGCGTTTCTTGGTAGAGTTTGCTGTTGATGCCTCATCATCTGATTCTTTCCGTTTCTGTGTTGAACCAGTTTGTAGCCAACGATCCATTTTATGGAGTAATTTATTAACATTGAACTACAATAATATAAATATAATATAAATATAACGAATTATTATTTACTAGCTATGTTTTAATATGATTTTAAATGAATGTTTTAATATCATTTTAAATGAATGTTTTAAATCATTTTAATAAATGTTTTAAATCATTTTAAATAAATGATTTAATATCATTTTAAATGAATATTAATTTATATAATAAATATATTTCGTAATTTGATTCTAAAATATTATTAATTTCGTAATTTGATTCTAAAATATTATTAAAATAAATATTTTTTATTCATAAAACTAACTTATACTTACTCTCAAAAACAGCCTTTCTGGGAAATTGCAAAATGTGTTTAGTGTTTTTATAAAATAATGATCATGCAAATTACACTAAAAATTAAAAAAAATTATTAGCTATAATAAACTATTATTAGCTATAATTTAATTATAATTAATTAAATTAATAAAAATAATTTAAAGATACAACTCGTTGAGAAATGAACTTATAATTAACATTAATAAAAATAATTTAAAGATACAACTCGTTGAGAAATGAACTTATAATTAACATTTGCTTTAAAACTGTTTAAAACCCCAGAGTGGACGCTGACAATTTGGGTTTTTCCGGGTAAGACTGTCCCCTCCCCTGGTTTTCCCCAATAACAAAGTGAAAGAAAATTCCCTTATATGCCTCCCCTTCCGAGCCCCTAAGATGGGTTATTTTAAAGGAACAATCGAAAAATGATTTTAAATGAATGAATGGATGAAAATTCAAATTTTATATATAGTTTTTTATATATGTTTATTTATTCACAAAAAATTAATTGACATAATTATCAATTTAATAAAATAAAATAGTATTATTAATAGTATTAAATTATAGCCGTAATTCTCTAGGAGGATATAGTTAAACAATGAACTTTAAATATTTATATATGTATATATTTTTACGATGATTTTTTTCCGAGGACCGCGGACCCCCAGTAAAGGCTTCGCGGACCCCCAGGGGTCCGCGGACCACAGTTTAAGAACCACTGATGTATAACATAAAACATTCATTTCTTATTGTGTGATTATTTAAAATATATTTTAATTTAATCAGTAAATTAATTATATATATTTTTATTGAATATGTTATAACTATCTACTCGAAAGTTCTTGGCAGCTACAACTACATTTCTCCAAGTGTTCTTATCCTGAGCCTCTGTTCCATCTTTCTTACGTCATTCCCTGGTGTCCTCATCTTTGGCCCATAAATGCTGGGAAGAATCCTATTCTCAAATACTCTGAATCCACTCTCATCTCCTAAGATCATAGACCATGTCTCACACTAATATAATACAACAGACAAAATAATTGTTTTATATATTTTAATTTTCATTCCCTTTTATAATAATTTTGATGAGATAAGCCTCTTTACTGAATGATAACAGGCGTTTCCCGATTGCAACTTCGATTTAAATTCTTCTCAAATATTATTATTCTTCGTGATTACATTCAATTTTTCTACATATTCAAATTCTACATTTTGTATGTTAATACTGCTCCTGTTTGTTTCTAAATATATTTATTTATCATTATTAATTTCAAACCTCATCTCTTTTCCTACCTCGATTAATTTTTCCCCGCTATCTGTAATTGCAATTGCCGAATCTCCTATTATATTTAAGTCGTCTGGGTCACCTAATATTTTACAATTGATTTCCGCATCTTACTCTTTCTTTACTACCTTCAAGATATATTTTAAGATCAAAATTTGAAAAAGTTTATCCGGATCTATTGAGTCATGCGTAGGTTTTACTAAAGTCTACAAATAATTAGTGAACATAGATATCGAATTCGCTGTTTTTTTAATATCTGTCATAATGAAAATATCTTAATTAATGTTGATCGATTTGGCATGAACCCGCAATGATATCGTCTAATATTTCCTCCGCCTATAGTTATAAGTATTGTATATGTTATAATAGAGTATAATATTTCTTGATCATTTCATTTTGATATTTTAATTTCATTGCTTGATTTTTATTGAATATTTTTAATTATATAAAATTTTAGAAAATGCAAAGTTAGAGACTTGAGACAATTTATAAAAATTAACGGTATAAAAGTATTGATAAAACTAAAGATTAATTAATTTTTTTAGATCATAGTTAATTCCCTCCCTTAAAATTAAAGAAGTACCTATTCAAATATAGAAAGAATAAATACAAAATAATTTAAGTTAAATATGATTTAAATATTTTATTATATTAATTAAAATGAGAACTTTTAGAATAAATTATTTAATTGAAATGATATTTGAATATTAGAATTTAAAATAAAAAGTTAAATATTATAATAATTCTTTGATTGCTAGTTATATACATTGTGTAAAATGAGTCCGCCAGTCAGTGGGCCACGCCTGGCTCTTGAATGAACAACACAGAGAACTATATAAACTTTAAAAAATTAAATTCTGCGGTTATTGATTAGAATTAGATATTAATAAAATCTATAGCCTATGTTACCATAGAGATATATAAGAATATTGTGATGTAATTTCATAGAAATCGTTTCTTATTTTTTGATGTTCATAATTCTAAATTACCGGTAAAGTGTCGGTTAAGTAGGAAATTTCTTTTTTGTTTGTTTCTATGACAGCAAAAAAGTAAACAAATTACATACATATATACATATATACATACATACATACATACAAACACTCTCCTTTATATATATAGATATATAGATATATATAATGTTTATACGAAATTAATTTATTCTGACCACAGCTCATTTTATAAGAGGGTTTACAAATAATAATTATTTAACTAATAGTTAAAGATATAAAACAACATGCCTATTATAATGGCCTATTATATAAACAAATTATAAAAAATATTAAATTGAAAAATAACAAATATTTTAACAATCCATAAGAAAGATTTCTAAGGATTAATCAATTATAAATAAAATTAAATTAAAATTTAAATAATTTTTTAGATGTTGTTTTTTCTATACAAACATATGGTCCTTCCCCAATAAAGTTACAAAGCAGAAGGAGCAGAGCTTCAGGCCTTAACCTGAGGCAGGCTGAACATTTGGGTTCAAAAACGGTGGGGAGACTAGCCAATTTAAGAAAATTAAAATTTTTTAAATAGGAGCTCAAAATTACAGTAACACAATTATTCAAAAATAATTATTTATTTATTTATATTCATGTTCGCGTGAACAGATACTTTGACCTGTGAAAAACATTTTAAAATATTATACCTTAAAATACCTTAAAGCTTAAAGTACCTTAAAGTTTTTGATTTATATTAATTATTTGAGATGAGGAATGAGAAGTCGAAATTGTTTTCTTTATAAAATTTAAAAAAAAATTTAAAATAAAAATTACTAATGTTTATGTTGGAAAATATGTAAAAAAAAATCTTTGAAAATTCTTTAGCCTTTCTCGGATTTATTAATTTATGAGTTAAGACATAATATTTTATATTATGTTAATTTTATTTTATATTATGTGTTAATCTAGACTTTTATTTTGTTGACCAAATTCATATATATATATATATATATATATATATATACTCCTACATATATAAACGAGATTATTATTAAAAAAAAAATTAAAGATGGCAACTCTTTATTGCAATATTACGTTTTTGTTTAATTAAAAAACAATGTGAGCGGCAAAAGCGATAAAATAGAAAACTAGGATGAAAGAAAAGAAAGAAAGAAATGGTGCCGGAGGGGTTGTTTGTTGATGGAGGGGGAGAAAATAAGGTGAAAGAGAAAAAAGAATAGAGGGAATGGGGTGGGGAGGTTGGAGCGGAGGTTGACTGGTTGCCCTTGCCAAGGGGATAAAGTTGGAATTAAAAACGGCGATATTAAAGTTGTTTAGATCTCGCGAGTGGGGATTTAAAGCAAAAATAACCTCGACGCTTTTATTTAATGCACTGCGACTTTAATTGGAATTAGTTCATTATATATAGGTACCATATTAAACAAATTATAATCTATTGCTCGCTTATCATATTTATATTGTAAATGGCATTTTATAAAAAATTTAAAAAAAAAATGATGAGAAATAATTAAACTATAATATATCTATCCTTCAAAATGATTCAACTTTCAATATATATTTTTTTTAATTCTTGAGAATTTAATACATACTTTAGTTTCTAGTAGTATTTTTTTGTTTTTTTTGCAAAACATTTTATATATATATTATTGATGATGATTTGCGTTTGGACCACTGGGATCACGCAAAGCTCCCACTTTGTGGTTGCTTATTTTTTGAAGTAATCCTGATGGTGCAGGGTTATTTAGAACCAGGCTTGTCAGTTCCTGGAGCGGGAGGCAGCTGATGTTAAATTGAATTTATTAGAAAATTTTTGTTCTTAGTTAGAATCGAACGCCGACTTCATGTGTAGAAAATTGCCACTATACACGCACGGCTAAGCTGCCTCCTTTTATATATATTATTAGTATATATATAAATAATTTCTATAAGCAAAGAATTTAGATTTGAGTAAATCGAATTTAATTCGAAATACAAAACCAAATAATGCACGTATAATTTAAATTGATCAAAAATTTCTTGAGTTATCTTGAAGTTCGATTGATCGTTAGTCTGTTACGAAATAGTCGTTAATTAAATAAAACAATTAAACTTTTGATTTAGAGAAGAGAGAGAGTTGGGATCACTAAACAATCTTTATTGTCCAAATAAATTTAATATATGTATATGAAATATAAATATTATATATCATTAATAAAACTGATATGAAATTCAGTTCTTAAATTTAAATGTTTTTAGAATAAGAAATATACATATACTTATTTAAAAGGCAATTGTCATCATTAGTTAACTAACCATCAAGCAGTTAACAACTCTCTAAGTGATCTTTAGTGGCGATCTCATTACTAGGCCATTTCGGCCTAAATACCTCATTATACATCAATTACAAATTTTAATATATATTATATATAAAATATTATATTGAAATATCAACTTTTTCAATTTGTATGTATAAAATTTTATTTAAATAATACCTTTATAAATTAAATATCTACTAATATATAAACATACATATATTTTATACCCTCTTTCCAAGGCCTCTTTTTTCCCAGTCAGCCACACCGTTTAGGCCGCGAGTGTGTGAAGTCTACCCCCCCCCCTCCCCTTCCCACCCCAGTTCTCTCTCATCCATGCCCCAAGTACTAAATACCTTTTTTAAAAAAAAAAAAATAAATAAATAATAATAATAACAACGCCAGAAATGGCAATATGTCACTATTGCAAACTCCACATTCGTGGTGAGAAATATAAATGCAAGACATGTTGTAAGGGCTTCCACGCAAAATGCGCAGTAGAACACCAACTTTTTCACAAGGACCAGCCCAACCCCTGCAATGTATCTTTTGAAAAAATCACGCTTGAAAACGACAACGCCGGACCTTCAACATCTTCACATTCAGACGTCTCCACTCCTATAGACAACCATAAAAACAACTGGCAACTGGTAAATCACAATAAAAGACTACGTGACAGCCCAGAAACTCGATGTGTTAAACAAAAGACTTTGGATGATTACACTATACCTACACACACTAATAAATTTCAATCACTCTCAGAACTAACTGACAACCAACCTAACTCTTCTAAAGAAACTATACCAAACAAACCCCCCCCCTATTTTTATTCCTAATGTCACTAATTATAATGACATGTTGGCGTGTCTTGGCAGGGTAGCCCGAGACGGGTTCGTTTGTAAACTAATAAAAAAAGACGAAGTTAAAATCAATCCTAAAAAACCACTAGACTACACCTCCATAATTAAAATGTTAGATAACAGCAAAATTGAATATTATACCTTTCAACCCAAATCTGAAAGAAATTTTAGAGCTGTTATCAAACAACTACATCACTCGACTGACCTTGTTGACATTAAAAAAGAAATTGAAGACCTTGGTCACTCAGTGGCCAATATCTTTAATATAAGAAAAAAAACGACAAAGGAACCCCTACCTATATTCTTCTTAGACCTAAAACCAGCACCCAACAATAAAGACATCTATACTACTCAATACCTCTGTCATAGCAGGGTTGTAATTGAGGCACCGCGTGCTCGTAGAGATATCCCTCAATGTACGAGATGTCAGCATTATGGGCATACCAGGGCATACTGTAAGCTGAGACCACGCTGCGTCAAATGTACTAAAGACCATCTTACATCTGACTGCCAAAAAGACAAGACTTCTCCACCCCAATGTGTACTCTGTGGCGGTGACCATCCAGCCAACTTTAAGGGCTGCAAACATTATGTCGAATTACGACAAAACAAATATCCCTCTCTTAGACCTAAACAACTACAGACTGTACCCCCTCCACTACCAACTAGTTCAACTCATGATAAACGACAAACACTTAACTCCATGTCACAACCAAACATTCGCTACTCTGACATACTAAAATCTAATAACAACGACAACTCCAAATCTCTCCCGACACAAACACAAACACCTATTCTGGAAAGCATGTTGGTTAAACTCATGGATCGCATGGACACTATACTCAACCTTTTGACTACCCTCATTGCGAGAATGCCCAATGGATCGATTGCTTAAAATTTCATTATGGAATGCTAACGGCCTATTGAGGCATTCTTGTGAACTCAAACACTACCTGATAGACAAAGACATTGACATTATGCTAATTGCTGAGACTCATTTCAACCCTCGAAGCTACTTAAAAATTCCCCATTACAACCTATACTTTACCAATCACCCAGACGGTACATCACACGGAGGAACAGCCATTATAATCAAAGACAAAATATCCCATTACGAAAACCCTCCTTTTTACAAAGACTATCTACAAGCAACCTCTTTAACAATTCAAGACAAAAACGGACCTATTACAATTGCATCTACTTACTGCCCTCCCAAGCACCGAATTTCGTCTGGGGATTTTTGGGATTTTTTCCAGACCCTGGGGTCGAGGTTCCTTGCTGGAGGTGACTACAATGCAAAACATACTGACTGGGGATCTCGACTTATTACTCCTAGAGGTCGAGATCTCGCTAAGACTATTAACAAACACAACCTAATTACTATCTCAACTGGAAGACCTACGTATTGGCCCTCTGACAGTAACAAAATCCCAGACTTAATTGACTTTTTTGTGGCAAGAGGGGTTAACGGGGATGGATGCTTAATTGAATCCTGCCTTGATCTTTCCTCTGACCACTCCCCAGTACAACTTACATTAAACACCTGTGCATCTCTCAAATCAAACTCTCACTACTTGACTAATCATAAAACTGACTGGAATAAATATGCAGAAATACTAAACCAAAGCCTGGACCTAAACTTACCTCTGACATATAGCCTTGACATTGACAAAGCAATCTACCATATAACCAATACTATACAAATGGCAGCACGTCTGTCAACACCAAAAATTACTCCTAAAGACTTAAACCAAGACACACCAAAACACATTAAAGACTTAATAACTAAAAAAAATAGGCTGAGACGACAATGGCAGACAAACAGATCCCCACACCTTAAAACGACAATTAATAATCTATCTAAACAAATTGGGAATCTACTCAGAACTGAAAGGAATCAAAGCATTCAAAAGTATCTGAGAGACCTCACCCCTACTCATTCAACTGACTACTCTCTCTGGAAAGCGACAAAGAAACTTAAAAGACCAACTGAAAGAATCCCCCCACTACGTAGACAAAATAATGAATGGGCGAGGAGTGACATCGATAAGGCGAATACATTCGCTAGTCACCTTTCTAACGTTTTTACTCCTCTCCCACCAAAGGTCACTCCACCTGACAATAACTTTCAGGCAACACACCAATACAAAACACACAATTACTCAATGCCATTCCCCAAACTAATACAGACGTGTGAATTAAAAGACATTATACGACAGACAATCAAAACTAAAAAGGCCCCGGGAAATGATCTAATCTCAGGTAAAATGTTGAGGAACTTGCCTGATAGGGCAATTCTCTTTCTGACCCTCATATTTAACTCCATCTTTAGAGTGGGTCATTTCCCAACCCAGTGGAAAACAGCCCTGGTGAAAATGATCCTCAAGCCTGGGAAACCTCCT
Organism: Labia minor; assembly: GCA_963082975.1. Taxonomy (NCBI): domain Eukaryota; kingdom Metazoa; phylum Arthropoda; class Insecta; order Dermaptera; family Spongiphoridae; genus Labia; species Labia minor. Next base: position 40,589,749 of record OY720346.1, on the reverse strand, counting down.
GAGGAGTCAAACTCGTATAGGCCTATTAGTCTTCTCTCTGCCATCTCTAAATTGTTTGAGAGGGTCTTTCTTTCTAGACTCCGTCCCTTTCTAATAGATTTAATCCCAATCCACCAATTCGGCTTTAGAGAGAAGCACGGCACTATTGAGCAAGTACATCGAATTGTTGATGTTATTCACAAAGACCTTGAAAACAAACGTTACTGCTCAGCCGTGTTTCTTGATATATCTCAGGCTTTCGATAAAGTTTGGCACGAGGGTCTACTTCGGAAGCTTTATGACATACTCCCGCTAATTTATTACAGGCTGATTCGTTCTTACCTCGATGGCAGAAGCTTTAGAGTTAAGATGAATGACGCCATTAGTGAGGTTTATCCTGTTAGATCTGGAGTACCTCAGGGTAGTGTTTTGGGACCTATTTTGTATTTACTTTTTACAGCTGACTTGCCGACCAACCCGAACATAACCACAGCGACCTTTGCTGACGACACCGCTTTGCTCGCTTCACATAAAGACCCAATCGTGGCTTCTGCTATGCTCCAGGAAAGCCTGGACCAATTAAGGCCTTGGCTTGAGAAATGGAGAATAGCAGTTAACGAAGACAAATCTGCACACTTGACTTTTACTTTGAATAGACAGACCTGCCCCGGCGTAAATTTAGACAAACCCATTCCGACTAAAAGTACTGTAAAGTACCTCGGTATGCACCTTGACAGACGCCTAACGTGGGAGATGCACATCAAGTCAAAAAAAAAACAACTGAGACTTAAACTTAACAAATTATACTGGCTGCTCCGACAAAAATCTCAACTGACGATAGACAATAAACTTCTAATTTACAAAATCATCCTTAAACCCATTTGGACCTATGGCATTCAGATGTGGGGGACCGCTAGCAAATCCAACAGAGACCTGATTCAGCGGTTTCAAAACAAAACACTTAGACTGATAGTCGGTGCTCCTTGGTATGTCCCTAACAGACTGATTCATAGGGACCTCGGAATGGATACAGTCCAAATGGAAATTAAAAATTACAGCCTTCGCTACAAAGACAGACTCCTTAAACACCCTAATCCCAAAGCCCGACAACTATTAGACACACAAGGACAACTGAGACGACTCAAAAGACTCAAACCACAGGACTTGACAAGAGACATTAATAAATAGACCCGCGATGGTGCCCTAGCTGGGATTAGCCATCAGGCTAATAATTCAGTGACATTCCCTTCCTCCTCTCCTCGACTATTTTCCTACCCAGTTCCAATGACTCACTCTCCTTAACCTGCCCTATAATTTCCTTTTACCTCCCCCCCTCGCCCATTTATTACTCTTTATTGAAAACCATGTATTATTGCCTTCGGGCAGATGTACAAAATAAATGGATGCTAAATAAAAAAAAAAAAAAAAAAAAAAAAAAAAAAGGCAATTGTGATTTAAAATTAACAAAGTACAAAGAAAAATATATATAAATGAGTAAGACCACAGAAAATATTAAATATAAAACTTAATTTAAATACAAAACTCTTATCAAAGTTATAATCGATTTAAATTATTTTATTAAAGTTTTAATGGCTGCTTTACCTATATACTCTCTCAAAGTCCAAAGTAGAAATGGAAGATGGCTAGTCGACTCAAGCTTGAGTCCGGTAGAACATAGGTTCTTAAACTTATGTACTCCACGGACCCCCACTTGAAAAAATTTTTTTTGACGGACCCCCATCACAACTTTAGGTACTTTTCGTCATTTTATTAATTAATTTCTGGCTTACGATCTCATAAGGACAAGGATATATGATGAATATTTCTAACAGTGATTGGTGAATAACGATTTTTTTGCATATTGTAGAACACATTTTATTAGAAATTATAATATTGAAGAAAGAAAATACAAACATTGTCATAGCAACAAATCTCACAAATTATAATGGGTACTTGCATTAAATTCATATAAATATTTTATAATTTTTTTCAGAAAATATTAAATAAGAAATATTTTAAAAAATAACTGCATCTATCTCATTAAATATAACTTACATATTTAATGAGATGTATGCAGTTGTTTTCTTGAAACAAGAATCTCAATATCTGGCTTAATATTGGAAACTTTTAATCTAAGATCCGGCTCTACATTTAATTTGTTTCTATATTTAGACTTAATATAAAATAGTACCGAAAAAGCTTGTTCGCATAAATATGTTGTGCAGAATGGAATCAAGTGTTGAAGTGCTTTATTTGCAAGCGCAGGATAATCTGACCTGAGAAGTAACCAAAAGTTGCTCAATTCAGTTTTGTTAAATTTTAGTTTATAAGTTGTATCACATGATAATTCCACGAGAATAAGCTTGTTCAGGTGCAGATAAATGTTTAGCATTTGTAATTTCCATATTAAATGGATCTCTGATCCAGTTATTGCAAGGATCAGGAGTAGAAAAATACTTCCTGAAGTTGCTTTTCAAAGTAATTAAATGTTCAACAAATAATTGACGCGTTTGATTAAGCAATTTTTCACTGGAGCTTTCTATGAAATCATTGAGAGTTGGAAAAGACTCATATACACCGTTCTGGATGCGTTTCGACCACAAGTCGATTTTTTTAATCATTGCTTCTATTTTATCTTCAACTTTAAATATATTTACAACAGTACCTTGCAGGCTCAAATTAAGTTCGTTAAATTTTGTAAAAATATCAGTCAAGTAAGCCACCTTAGCTAACCAGATAAAATCATTGAAACATTCGGTCAGTTCAAAATGCGCATCTATTAAAAACAATCGTATTTCATCTCGAAGCTCAAAAAGGCGAATGAGTACTTTCCCGCGGGACAACCAACGTACATCTGTATGTAATAATAAATGTGTATGTTGACTACCCATTTCCTTACACGAAATTTTAAAAACTCGGGAATTAAGTGGACGAGCCTTAATGAAATTGACAATTTTAACTACTTCGTCTAATGTTCTTTTCAAATCTGGTGACATATTTTTGGCTGCTAATGATTCTCTGTGAATGCAGCAATGATTCCAAACAACCTGAGGCGCAACATTTTTAATAAGAGCAATCAATCCAGTTCTTGTACCTGACATTGCACGAGCACCATCAGTGCAAATTCCAACACATTTTGGCCACTCTATTTCATTTTCGGTTATAAAATTATTCAAACTGTTAAATATGTCATTAGCTGTCGTTCGTGAAGGTAGTGAATCACAAAACAATACATCTTCTTGTATTTGATTTTCAAACTCATATCTAATGAAAGCTAACAAATTGGCATTATTAGTGACATCAGTACTTTCATCCAATTGTAATGAGTAATAGTGACTTTTGCGCACTCTCGATATTAATTCTTCTTTTATATTACATGACATGTCTTCAATCCTATTCTTAACCGTATCATTTGATAATGAAATCAAATTTATATCGTTTGCTGCTTTAGTTCCTAACATTATATTTGTAATTACTTTTGTAGCAGGAAGAATTAATTGCTCTGCTATATTATGCGGCTTTCCTGCTTTAGCAATAAGTAGAGCTACTTCATATGATGCCATTACTGCTTTCTTACTCATACCACCAGATCCCGTCTTTACCATCAATTTCTGACTTGAATTAAGTTCTTCTTTTTTCATTTTAAAAAATTCGATAGACTTACTAACATGCTCGCTGTGCTTTGTTTGTAAATGACGTCTGAGATTAGCAGGTTTCATACTTTCATTGGATAAACTTTCCTGACATAGAACGCAGACTGGTCTTTCCACATCATTGTTGCAAATATAAGTAAATCCAAATGATAAATAATCATCCGAATATTTTCTAGTTTTGCGTTTCTTGGTAGAGTTTGCTGTTGATGCCTCATCATCTGATTCTTTCCGTTTCTGTGTTGAACCAGTTTGTAGCCAACGATCCATTTTATGGAGTAATTTATTAACATTGAACTACAATAATATAAATATAATATAAATATAATATAAATATAACGAATTATTATTTACTAGCTATGTTTTAATATGATTTTAAATGAATGTTTTAAATCATTTTAATAAATGTTTTAAATCATTTTAAATAAATGATTTAATATCATTTTAAATGAATATTAATTTATATAATAAATATATTTCGTAATTTGATTCTAAAATATTATTAATTTCGTAATTTGATTCTAAAATATTATTAAAATAAATATTTTTTATTCATAAAACTAACTTATACTTACTCTCAAAAACAGCCTTTCTGGGAAATTGCAAAATGTGTTTAGTGTTTTTATAAAATAATGATCATGCAAATTACACTAAAAATTAAAAAAAATTATTAGCTATAATAAACTATTATTAGCTATAATTTAATTATAATTAATTAAATTAATAAAAATAATTTAAAGATACAACTCGTTGAGAAATGAACTTATAATTAACATTAATAAAAATAATTTAAAGATACAACTCGTTGAGAAATGAACTTATAATTAACATTTGCTTTAAAACTGTTTAAAACCCCAGAGTGGACGCTGACAATTTGGGTTTTTCCGGGTAAGACTGTCCCCTCCCCTGGTTTTCCCCAATAACAAAGTGAAAGAAAATTCCCTTATATGCCTCCCCTTCCGAGCCCCTAAGAGGGGTTATTTTAAAGGAACAATCGAAAAATGATTTTAAATGAATGAATGGATGAAAATTCAAATTTTATATATAGTTTTTTATATATGTTTATTTATTCACAAAAAATTAATTGACATAATTATCAATTTAATAAAATAAAATAGTATTATTAATAGTATTAAATTATAGCCGTAATTCTCTAGGAGGATATAGTTAAACAACTTTAAATATTTATATATGTATATATTTTTACGATGATTTTTTTCCGAGGACCGCGGACCCCCAGTAAAGGCTTCGCGGACCCCCAGGGGTCCGCGGACCACAGTTTAAGAACCACTGCGGTAGAACATGTGGATCCCGAAAAGGGTGGGTCTAGTCAACTTTTGAAAATTAACACTACCAACATAATCCGTCAGAAGTGCAATTATTCACAAAAGATTATTTATTTAATTTTTAAATTCACGTCCGCTTGAAGATAATTAAAATGAAAATGAAAATAATATTAAAAAAAAAATATTTGAAATATATATACAGAGAGTATTTACTTAATTTTTTTTTATTATACTATAAGTAGAATAAAAATAATATATACGTATAAAATTTTATTAACCAAATGTTAATATAAAAATCATATTAGTGTTAATATCATTTAATAGACAAAAATAATATCTCAGTTTTATTGTGTAAAAATAAATTTTAATCATTTTATTTTATTCATCTACTTTTAGCTGTATTAGCATGTATTAGTATTTTTATTGAATTTTTTTTAATGGAAATCTCCAAATGAATTATACAAAACAATATATATATATATATATATATACTTGCATTGCATTGAATTGGGGAAAAATATTTCAATCTTTTATTTATGAAAACATAAACCAACATTTCTATTAAATCAACCATTAAAAGCATTCCTTAAATATTCATCATTTAATCAATTTTCACTCATTCATTTCCACTTTTGTTTGTATTTTACAAATTTTGCATTATTTATGATTTATTAAATTTTAATTATTAGTAATATAGGTGGTTAGAACGGTCTTATTTTAAATACTAGAGTACTATATTTAATAATAATGAATTTAATGAGCAAGAGAGCGAAATTTTTATTGATTTTTAGAATCATTTCGAATGAATGTTTTTTTTTGTCTTTCAAGTCTTGATTATTTACAATTCTTTATTGTAATTTAAATGATAATAATAAAAGAAACATAAAGAAATTAAAAACTATTTATTATATATTATATTATCGATATAATTAATATAGTATTATGAAATAAAAAAATAAATATATAACGAAATAAATAAATAAATAACGAAGTAAATATATTTGAAGTTAGCTGGAGTGTCTCCACTCGACTATCTCGCAATTTGAATTCGATTAATAACCTAATATATTATATTTAAATTAAATTTAATTAATTATATATTATAAATTAAAATTAATAAATAATATTTATTAAACCAGCGTATGTTTGACTCTTTGTTGATGGCACTACGTCACGTGTTGGCGCGTGAGATTTGCAGTGTTAAAATATTAATTCTGGTACTTTCAGCAATTCAATCAAGCTGAAATTCTATATATAGCAGTTTTATACAATTTCTATTCATGTGAAAAATTATCAAACATATTGCTTTATTTTTACGGTCACTTTAGAGGAAAAAAATCAAAATGTAGTAGGTAATGACCCTCTTCCGGTTGAGCTTAATTTCTCAAAAGTTGAAAGAGAACTACGAATTTTGAATAATGCTCATGTACCAAATTTCATAATTCTAGCTCAAACCGTTTTTGCATAATCTTGTTTACACGCACGCACACACACACACACTAGCGAGATAGTAAAAAGCTAAATAATTTATATACGTAAAATTCTCCTCCCCTTCTCTTAATTATATCCAAATCCATTTCCTTATTTCTTCTCTTACTTCTCATCTCCTCCTGCCCACTCGAATTTCTACTTTACTTTATTTTTTTTTCTCCCTTCAAGTAATCCTTTTTTTGAACCATATAATTTATTGATATTTTGTATTTATTTCTGTATATTATGAGATATTTTATTATTGCCCTATTTGAGGACAGATGTAAAAATTTTTTTGGTAAATAAAAAAAAATATACGTAAAATTCGAGTATATACTATATGATTTAAATAAATTATATACTATATTTATCATTAAGGACAAATTCCTTCCTCTTAATATTTTTTATTAATATTTAGTTTCTTTGTTATCTAAATTACAATTTTTAATTTTATTTTCAAAAATTTAATTTTCTTTTTTAAGTGAAAAAGAGATGACGGAAACACATTATTATTATACTGTATTTTTAGTAACTTTAAAAAACCTGAATAAAATTAATAAATTATATTTGATTTAGAATAAAAGCTCTAATTTTTTTTATCAAAAACTAATCTTAAAATTTGTGATAATTTTTGATGAAGCCTGTTAATAGAAGATCGTTTGTTTTGTAAAATTTTCTTATCAACTTTTTGAATTAATCGTGAAATTCATAAATTTATCTTCATCACTAAGATTTGATATTGTTTCAATAACTTCAGTTATATTATATATTAACCTACAAAGGAGTAACAACGCTGGGAAGAGATGTGAAAATTAATGGGAGATGACAGTGTGAACCCGATTATTAATTAAATAATTATTTTTTTTTAAACATAAATCCTTATTGGATAAAAATAAGTTATTTTCTTTTTGCAAATATTGAATGTAATTTTATTTTATACGAGTATATATATAAATTCTCTCTTACTCTCAATCTTTGGTGAGACGATAATAATCGAAACATCTCCTCTAATGTGAAAAAATATCTTGACGACAAACTTTCCGATTGATCTCTCCATTAACCCCGAAAAGTTTCAACCGCCCTCTTCGACATCATTCACACTTCACTCTGTCGACGGATAAATCCGTGTCGATTTCGTAAAAGCAGACAGACCCGAGGATAGTAAACGGGGGTGGATAACGGCAATGGGGATGTAAAAGGGAGGAGGGGGTTGGGTGCAAACGGCCAAACCCAACCCGATGACTCTTTCAAAAAACGATTTATCACCAGAGAGATAGAGAGAGAGACGCCAAAAGAAAACCACCATCATTTCTCTCCATTAAAGGAGTATAGCGAATTGCAAACGCTAATTATAATAATCACAACTACTAGAAATCAAAGATCACTAATTCTATTAAATTTCATAAATTATAATATTTGTTCATCTTTAAATTTAAATTGATCAATGATGACAATGATTTATACTAGAATATCTTTGATAAATATAATTCTAGTAAATCATAAATGATTGATTTACTTAGTCTACCTACTATGACATGTATTTCCATATTTATATTATAAATATATATTTATAGATTAGACACTCATATATATGGTATATATATATTTATATATAAATATATAATATATTGACATATACGTATTTTATCATAGTGGTTTATATGCTAACCTCTATATGTTCTTTTAAACTATCTCTATATATATATATGTATACTATTTGAATTAATATTAAATTTGGATATATATAATGTAGGAAATTTTAATAAAAATGTATGTTTTTGTTGATATTAAATGGAAGTTTGTTCTGAAAAGAACAATTGTTTTGGAAAGATGGCGCTCACATCTGAGAACCATCACGTTCAATTTGCAAAGAACGGAAAAAGTCCCTTGCGGAGGTTTTTATAACCTTACTCAGAACAAGTGAATCCATTTGAGCCAATCACAGACGAGAACGCATTTATGTTAAATATTTAATTATAAGAACTTATATTTAGATTAAGATTAATATATTAGGTTAAGTAATGTTATAATGTATGTGAATAAATAAATCCTATTGTAATAACATTTATGTAATAATTAGTATAATAGAAAATGTAGAAGCTATGCTTGGCGGTAAAACCAGCCAATGAGCGACAAGATTGAATATCCCTAGCTAGTATTTAAAAACGGACATGTATCGATATTCACGCAATTTACCAGTTGACCAGTTATGTCCGAGTTGACCATTTATTTCTGAGTTTACCAGTTCACCAGTTGCCGAGTTGACGAGTTGATCAATTTATGTCCAAGTTATGATCAAGCCTTGATTTTGTTATGATCACTCATGTTACTGGTTTACTCACGTTTATGTTAAGCAAGCATTTTATGTTTTATGAATTTGCTACATTTATTAAATATTTTAATAAAAGGATTTATGCAGCCAATTTATTGAAATATCATTTATTAAGATCTACCTTTAAAGAAGAAGATAGAAGATAGAAGAAGGAAAAATAAATAATAAATAAAATATATTTTTTCCTTCAATAATAATATTTATAATCATTGAAAAAATATACTAAAAGCATTTTATTTATTTCATGAATAAATGTTGAAAAATAATTTTTATATAAAAATAGATATCAATAGAAAAAAAATAAATTGTGCAATTAATAATAAAAATTTATTTGTAATTTCTTTAGTGATTATACATTTTATTAATTGAAAATTAGAAAATTAATTTGTCTTTGTTTTTTTGGTTTCATAATTATCAGAATTTTATATCGATTTTTTTTTTATTTTCTCATATATTCATTAAATCTAAAAGTAAATATTTTCAGATTTCAAATTGTAATTAATTAATTAGCTAAATTTTTGTTTTGATGAAAGTGTTAAAATTAATACTTATCTATATAAAATATAATACGAGGACAGGTCAATAAGTCCGTGACTTTTTGCATAAATTATTTTATTTTTCAACGTAGTCTCCTTTGAGCTCTATACGCTTCGTCCAACGTATCTCCAATTTTTTTTTATCTTTTCCAAAAAATAAGATTTATCTAGGTCATCAAAATAGATTTCAATATGATTTCATCGTTGGAGTCTTTTTCCGCCGATCCATTTCTTCAGGTTTAGAAAGAAGAAATAATCACTCGCGACTAAATTTGGAGAATTGGGCCTCGATAGAATCAATTCCTATCCCAATTCAAGGAATTTTGCCATGGAAATTCACTTTTTTTCATTTTATTTTCAAATCACGATGTAGTCTGCTATTAATAAATGTCAAACAAAAACTAAAAGACCCAGCTGGTTCAAATTTCGACAAGTCAGCTGATAGTTCCCTGCTGACAGGAGCAGTGTTGCCATTTCATTTAAGAGAGACGGGTAATTTAAAAAGTCATTCAAATTGACCTACACTCATAGAATTTTTCTATTTCAATGTCTAAATGATTCAGGACAGATTCAATTAAATACGATTAGAAATAAACATTTAAATGTATTAAAACATAAATATTTATTTAAATTAAATATAAACCAATTGCATATTAATTTAATAATTCGAATTGAGAATATAGTTTTAATAATCTAGTTGATATTTTAAAAATTATACCTAGTATTTTACCTGTATAAATTATACTAGAAGATATAGCTATAGTAAAAAATATCGTTAAATAGTTATATTTCGAGTTTTTTTGTAGTTCATATTATTCTGATTATTATTGTGCATTTTTTTTTCTTCACTTTTAATTTATAATTTGTAAGAAACTTTAAAAGAAAAAAGTTTAGATCTATAAAATGGATGAGTATAAGTCCATGATAATAAATTGAAATTATTTTTATATATTTATCTATAAAATGTTATATTTTTTATTGAATCTCGAAATTAGTTAAAAGGATGAAAAAGATGGAAAAGGTACTATGGAATATGATTTCTATAGTTAAGAGGGGAGTCAAGAAATAATGAGCACACTTGAAGTCAGGAGTTTTCATGCTAGTAGCTACGCCAATCTCTCAAGTAGATTTCTAGTTTACTAATTGTAAAAGATTTCCATATTCTATATTATTATTTACGATATTAATTAGTTAAATTAATAAATAAATAAATATTTGAACATATCCTATCACCCAATAAATAAAGATATAAATATTCATAATTTTAGTTCAAATGAAAATTAACTTTTTTTTTATAATTTAATCATCCAGATTTAAATTGATGGAAATAATAAATTTTGTGATCATATTATTATTATGTATAATAAATATTTATAATCCATTTATTTAAAGTGATATATATATATATATATTATCTTTGTAAAAAATAAATTTAAGGCTTAATATGATATTCGATAATTTTAATTTTTACACATGTATATAAAATAATCATATAAAATAAAAATTAAGTATTATTAATATTACAAATAATTTAATCAGTAAATTGATATAATTGAAAATATGAAGGGAGGAGGTAATGGTAATGATTTTGATTTGGTCATAGTGGGGTGATTTGAAAGGAAAGAAAAATGACAAAATTATCACAAATGTTTACGGACGGCTGATTTGATTACATCAAAATATGAATAATAATATAATAAAATCAAAATTGATAACAAAAATGAAGGTGTAGGAATATAGATGGAATTATTAGATTTTATGAAAGCCGGATGTCCGGCAGGTATTGATAATCCCAACGTTTGGAAGTGCAGGAGGAACAAAAATGAAGGATTTGTGCATAGTTAAGGACCACATTGAGTCAATTTCTTAGAATAGATAGAAATTATTTGAGCGAAAAATTAAAAAAATGAAATTGAAATTTTTATAATCTAATAAACTCCAATTAGAACCAATAGGAAATACAATAGTATTGAAGCTTGAATAAAATTCGTTGTACGATGAAAGAGGGGAGTGGGGGTTAAATGTAATACTCTCTTAATATAATAAAGAAAAAAATTTAATGAATTTAATGCATAACTTTGATAATATATTGAACATCACAAAAATAAATAAGTTGATCTGTGGCCAGTCACAGACCGGCAGACGGATTGAAATAAATAAATTTTGAGTTATAGAAACAATTTCAAATAATTTTAATATATCTATTAATGCAATAAAAAGCTGATATGCATATAAAGTAAATATTTTTAATTTTATTTTATTTATAATATATAAGGAGGAGGCTGTGACGTCATGAAGGGTTGGATGACTTCATTTATTTTTAAATTAAGAAAAAACTAATGAAGATGATTTTTCGAGGATAAAACCAATAAAAAAGTGAATGATTCGTGGAGATATGTAAAAAATCTTCTCATGTGAAATTTGGTGTGAAAATAACCCTTCCCTTCTTATCGTCGATCGGTAATACTACCACTTTCGGTTTCCGGGTATTCACCAAAAGTTGGTCAATTCATCCTACTGATGCATTAAGTAAATATACCAAATTTCATCAAAATCCGTTGAGCCGTTCAAGCTGTACACATCTATACAGACGGACGGACAGACATCATGCTAAAAATACTTTTTTCTGTTAAGAAAATGTATGATTCGTGGAGATATGTAAAAATCTCCACATGTGAAATTTGGTGTGAAAACAATACCTCCATTACTATCATCGGTCAGAAAAAAATTATCTTCAAAAATAAATAAATTCAACTTTTTTTATTATTATTTTTTTCTCGGACAAATCATTATCAATATATTTATTAAGAGCAAATCAAAGAGTGAGCGAAAAGAGTAAGTGAATTTATGAAGTGAGTGAGAGTGAGAGAGAGAGAGAAAGAGAAAGAGGGAAAAAATAAAAAAATAAAATTGAAAAGAGGGTAGAGATTGCATTTGAAATATTATACACATTAATTGATTTATTTACATATCAACCAACCTATTCAAATATCAAATACTAATTTAATATTAAATTTAATTAATTTTTTTTTTAATTATTTAATATTTGATTATTTATATTATTATTTATATTGCAACTGCACTTATTAATTATAATTTTTTAAATTATATATATATATATATATATATATGATTTTCTATAATTGATTTTAATAATATTCCATTAGCAATTACATTGAATAAATTACAACGAGTCATTTAATTCATTTATTAAACGAATATGGAGTGACTTGCTAGTTTTAAGGGCTGTGATGGATGGGGAACATAGGGTTGGTTAGGAATTAGAATTAATTATAATAATATTAATATGAATCTGTTATATTTCTGTTTATTTGAATTTTAATTTGTGAAATAGTCGTTGACTTTGCGGTATTATCAAAATAGGGGGTGGCATTTGCCAATAATATATTTCAAAAATCCTAAATTAATATATTTTGATAATTCATATTTAATAGCAAAATAATAATTAAATACTCGCAAACAATAAAATTCAAATAAATATTATCCAAATATGAACAAAAAAAATTATATATTATAAAATAATATATCATACCCACGAGGGGTTATATTCACACCAAATTTCACATGAGGAGATTTTTTACATATCACCACGAATCATGCACTTTGTATTGGTTTTATCCTCGAGAAAAATCATATTTATTAGTTTTTTCTTGATTTAAAATTATATGACGTCATCCAGCCATTCATGACGTCACAGCCTGGTCTTACATATATATTATAAATAAAATAAAATTAAAAATATTTTTGTTATATCCATATCTGTTTTTTTATTACATTAAGAGATATATTAAAATTATGTGAAATTGTTTCTGTAGCTGGAAATTAATTTACTTCATATATATATATATATAGAATAAAGTGCTACTTCCGGTTAACTGATATTTTAAATGTAAAAAAAACATCTGGATATAATATAAATATTTTTAATTTTATTTTATTTATAATATATAAGGGCTGGCTGTGACGTCATGAAGTGCTAGGTGACGTCATATAATTTTAAATTAAGAAAAAACTAATGAAGATGATTTTTCTCGAGGATAAAACCAATACAAAGTGCATAACACGTGGAGATATGTCCTCACGTGAAATTTGATATGAAAATAACCCTTCACTTCCTCTCTTCGATCAGCAATACTAGCACTTCCGGTTTCCGGATTTGCACCAAAAGTTGATCAATTCATCCTACTGATGTATTAAGTAAATATACCAAATTGCATCAAAATCTGTTGAGCCGTTCAGGCTGTACACATCTATACGGACGGACGGACAGACGGAAGGACGGACGGACAGACATCATGCTAAAAATACTTTTTTCTGTTAAGAAAATGCATGATTCGTGGAGATATGTACCTAAAAATATCCATAGGTGAAATTTGATGTGAAAACAATACCTCCCTTACTATCGTCGGTCGGTAAAAAAGAAACGCTACTTGTATAGGTAAAATGTCACTTCCGGTAGTCAGATCATGATGAAATTTGGTATCTCAATTTTTTTCATATTTTTAAATCTATATACAAAATATGAAGCAAATATCTCGAAGCAAACTGGTACTTTACTTGAAAGGTAAACGCAAGCAGTGTAGGTAAAGTACCACTTACCGTTAACCGATTTTGACGAAATTTTGATAGAAATCTACAAACTGTGAATAATATCGGTGTACCAAATTTCGAAGTCCTAGCTTGATTAGTTTTTGATTAAATTTGCTTACAGACATTACATACATACATTCATACATACATACATACATACATACACACACACAGACATAATTCGAAAAATGGTATTTTCCGACTCAGGGAGGTCTAAAACGTCAAGATCTATCGAAATCTCGAAGTTGAAATTTTTGACGATTCCAATACTTCCCTTATACGAAGTATGCGGGAAAGTAAAAAAAACAAAATTTCATAATATATCCAAAATTCAAACAGATAAAATTTATTTATTATATTTTGTTTATAAAAATCATTAATATTATTATAAATCTAGTTATATTTATTATATTAAATTTATATTTATTAAAATTATAAATAGAAAAAAACAACGATATTGTAAATATAATATATCATAATTAAACATATATCAACTTGTTTTATAAATAAATATATAATTGAATTTGTTGTTATTGTTTAATTCGGCATATCTGGTTGGGATTTTGATTGTCTTAGGCTAAGTGGGAAATTATCTTTGGAAGTTACATCCAACCTACCTGTCACATGTCTCATATTATAGAACGTGTCACATTCAATCCATTTCATCTCCACTAATAATTACTACAGTATTATTATTATTATTATTATTATTATTATAATCGTGCTACCTAGCGAGAGAGAGAGAGCGAGATTATCTCTTAATAGTTGATATCTTATTATTTAATGTAATTAAAAGTTAATAAATTTCTTCTGAGAGAATAGAAAGGATAGAAGGGCAGAGAAATAAATAATAATAAATCTTCCGAAAAATATAAAGTGTTATATACCTAGATAAAAAAAAACTACTTTAGAAAATCTAAACCTAAATTATTCCTCCCAAAGGATTTTTCTAAAATATTTAGAACACTTTTTATACAAACTATAAATATATATAATTTACTTTAATTTAACGAAATTTATCAATATATATACATGAGTAAAAATATTCCAAGGATAAATAAAAAAGAATTATAATAATAAATTAGAACCAAAAAATGATTTAAATATACATTCCTTTTTATATTTAGTTAGATATCATAGTATATAAATCAATTTCTATGGTTAATGAAAGAAGGAATACATTAATATATATATAACTATAAAAAGAAAAACAGAAGAGAAAAAATAGAATACTAATTTTTTTTTTTGGCTTTTTAAAACTATATATATTACCAAATAATAGAATAATCGATTGTATAATTAATAGAGTGGCTATTTGAAAAAAATTGTCTTTTATTTCGATCTTTCATTCAATATGGCTAGTGTGGCCAAAGGTCCCGGTTTTCCGAGATTGGACCGATTTTAGGTGCTCTGTCCTGGTTTCACAGTCTATTGTCCCGGGTTTAAACATTTAGGATATTTCCGACTTTTTTCCTAAATTTTTTAATTTTTTCAATTTGGTTCTAATAAAAAAAGGTAATTTTTTTTTAAAAATGTCCCGGTTTGGTGTTTTCGAAATATGGTCCTCCGGCCCGGAAGACATTTTGAAAATTTCATTTTGGCCCGCGTTTAAAAGTATTTGCCCACCCCTGCACTATACCATAACTATCCTCAGAAACCCAACTATGGTCTCCAAGTTTATCCGGATATTACACCCCCTCCCTTCTCTCGATTTTTTTCTGTTAGATTTTGTAAAAGATCAAGGATTTCAATGTGCGAGTGATATTGTAGATTTGTGTTACGAGATCTTTAATGCAACAGGGGTGCTATAGAGTGTATGGCAGCAAATTGAGTATGGACAATGTCAGTGTCACAAATGTTGAATTAAAACTTATTGTATTTCTCTTTGTGATAGTGAAATAGATTAAAGAACTTATTTAAATACAGGTCAAAATTGTTTCCTACTGCGACGGTATTTGCACGTTTATACGCATAACAAACAAACTTACTGATAAAAAACAAAACTTATTATGTTTGTCTTTCCAAATGTGAAAACACTGGGGTGATAATAATAATAATAATAGTTCTTTCTTTTTCATTATATCTTCCACTAACAAAAGTTTGCATATTTATCATTTAAATAAAATAATGTATTTAAATCTCAGCCAACTTAAAGAGATCGTTTGGACTTTTAATCAATATTTATAAGATATCTTGTTGCATAATTTGGTACTCTAATATTACACTTATTTGTGAAAGAACTTGATATTAGTTAAAAGAAAACTATAAATCATCTAGGCATATAAGAAAAAATAATAGAAATTATTAAAATTAAATTGCCAGGATAAACAAAATATATTTATAATATATAATTTCTGTTTACCTGCTGACCTTCCTCCCCTTCCTTTGAACTTCCATCCCTCTTTCACTCTGAGTATCAGCTTCTGGGTAATGTTAATAATTTGTTTTCTCCTATCTTGACATATCTCGTGGTCAGATAAGTTTGATTTGAAAAGTTTCAAATTAGTTTTAGATTGGTTTCTTTCTGTATTTCACAACAGATACACATCTATTTGCAAATGGAAATAAGGCAAAAAAAAAAACTTTGGTGGAATTTTTATCCTTAAAATTTGTCATATATGTATATAGATAAGGTTTTTATACAGGGGTTGGGAAAAAAAACTCCCTTTGATCTGTATAATATAACAAACTAAGTTTTCTATTTCAATTAGAAGCGCTGTGAAAACTTTTAATTACTAAAAAAATCTAATTTGAGTAATATCAAAGTAAACAAAAAAAAAAAAAATAATAATGGTTTATTTACATATTTTTTAAAGATTAAAAAAAAATTAATAGAATGGTTATTAATACAATATTTTTTTAATAAAAAAATTATTATAAAAAAAAAATATTTAACGATTTCACAAATAGAGAAACAATTTCAAGAGATACTTAATCAACTGCATAGAATATTATAATCAAAAACATATATATTTCAAAAACATCAATAAAATAAAAATTTAATAAAAAATGGGATTTATTTTAATTTTATATTCTATAAAAAAATTAAAATATTACGGGAGATATGTTCCAAGGTTGGTCGCCATAACTCAATTTATGCGAATTAAAGAAATAATATTGTATTTATTAAATTATTTTAAATGTATTTATTATTTTTTAAACCATCCCAGCCAGCACTGCTTACACTATAGCCTTTATTCTATACTTATGTTATATAAAGGAATAATGGTGATAAATATGATGCACAATAAAAATAATGACTTTTACTGCGCAATTGATGATTGTATTTTCCTTTTTTCTTCAGACGGTTTTGTCTGAGGCACCTCTTCCACGGTTTCTGAAGATATATGCGTGGTAGTAGCATTAGAAACTGACTACTTACTTATACAACTATACATATTGAAAAACCCAATTAGTCGTGAATACTCGAAAAGTGAGAGATCCCTAATAATATAAAATAGTGGACATTTATTAATTCAATCAGAAATATATATTTCATTTTCAAGAAAATATTTAATTTGCTCTTAATCACTAGAAAATCTCGAAAAATACCATTCATTCCATAATTATCGGTTAAACAATTTTTTACTATCTCTTCAAAAAATTTTCGATGTCAAGATTTTGATGGTTTTATTCGTTTTGAAGGTCCCTAAGGTTGAGGAAAAAATTCAAATTTGCGAGATAGTTGAGTGGAGACAATCCAGATTTTTTGCTAATATTTTCTCAACCGATAATAATTCTAATATAAAATATATATATGTATATATATATAATATTTTAATACGTAAATATAATAAAAACAAATAAAAAAATAATAAAAGCAAGTTATAAATTAAATATTAAATTTTGTATCCAGTTTTTTTAATGGTTTGTTTATTTATATGTGTATCCAATTGCGTATCTCTCTATTTTAGCAATATATTGTATTTAAATATTTTTATCACAGAGCTTATAAAAAAAAATTAATATTTATCAGCAATATTTTTTTAAAGCAGAGGGACATTTTTTTTTTTTATTCATCATCAAATAATATATAGATATTTATAATGTTGACCCAACCCAATGTTTACATATGCTATATCATGTAATTTATATATTTATTTTGATTTTTCGTTTTTAATAAGAGATTTGGTTGGTTAAATTGAAAGGCGCTCTAGATGAAATCAAAGCTTGATTATTTATTTATTATTTTTTTTCCTCTCTCTTTCTCTCTCTATCTCACATACACATACATTCATACATACACACCCACATGCATTTTTTCACACTGGTTATTTATTTATATAACGACATACCCCATTTCTGTATATACATATGTTTTATATAAAATTAAACATCAAGTAAGTATCTGTAGATGTATCATTAGTGGTCAATGTAGATATAAAAACGAAAATAAATAAATAAATTAATAAAAAATAATAATAATAATTTTCGCTTAACACTGAAAATCAACTCGTACGATTAGTTCTTGAGATTAACATTTTCAATGAAATTCGTTATAAATAAAAGTGTTGGACAAAATACTCCTATTTAAGGTTGTTGTAAAAATATTTCAATGTTATAAGAACAACAGTAAATTCTGTAAATGTGCGATTAACTTTATATATAAACAAACACAGTTTGTAGGAAATTCAGGGTTATTGATTACAGAAAAATGTATATTGCATTGCAATATTAAGATTATCAAGTTCAATATTCACTTCATATATTGCAGATTACATTACATTACTAGCAAAATTTAAAAAATTGGAGTTAATCGGTTTGGCTTCTCAGTGGCACAAATATGTATTATATTATCTAATTAATAACTTAATGAACTATAATAATTTTAATTAAAAACTGTTAAAATGTTTGAACTCTTACATTTCAAACACCTTCATTTTCAAATATTTCTAATTCTTTCAAATCTTCTAATAAAATATCACTAATAATATTAATATTAAAGTATTGAATGAAGGAAATATAAATGAAAAATAAATCTTGTATTAAGGTGTATTAGGAACGTGTATTTATTTTTATTCTCAGAGGGTATATATATAATATTGGGGTAGCCTCCCCTATCTTAATGTCAGTTCCTAAGACAACAAGCCCCTCTGTCAGTGTCTCGGGTCGTTCCAATAGATCGATACTGACAATTCGATTAGCATCCATTGGAGGGGCCAAGAAGAAAATAAAACTCGCAGATAATTCAAAAGGGGGAAGGATGGCTCGGCAAAAGGTAGAGTCAGCAAAAGCGAGGATTGACAAGACAGATGAGCCCTCATGATGCAGCTACATCAGGCTAACATTACGATCTTCACTTCCTTTATCAATCTTGCCGATTAATTCATCTACATAGTTTATTTTTTAAGTAAACGAAATAAATCAAAAAAGTTAAATTAGCTTCTTCTTAGATAATTAGATTATGTACTTTTATAAAAATGCATAGAAGCATATTAGTAGAAATTAAATATAGGTATAATAAATTTGTAATTTTGGCTAATTTGATGTTGGAAATAAAACCAAACTGAACTTTGGCTTAAAGAGATAAAAACTAAGTCCAAGCAGACAAAAGAGACATTAAAATGTTATAAAATTAGCAAAATTGAACATAGAATTGGTAGTATTTATAATTTTCTACCAAATGTTTTACCATTTCTTATCCTAAGAATTTATTAAGCAATATCTAATATAATGTTTTCAAAATAACACGATAATGAAATTTTTTTTATTATATCTAGCTACAATTTAAATCAAGGTTTCATAAATCTTTCATGAAATTGTATTTATAAATATATTAGAGTCAAAAAAATCATATTTTCCCATGATTATTATATCTATAATAATATATATACACTAAGTTCCGAATTCTATTTATATATACATCTATATTATTAGGTTGGAAGTAAAATAATTTCGTTTTTAACCGTTATATTTAAACATGTATATCTCAGCTTATAATAAACTTTATTAATCATAGTAAGAACCATTCGAATCAATACACTTTTGCCAACGAGAAACAAGTTTATTTATGCCGGTAGCGAAAAATTCCGGAGTCCTGGAGGCGATGAAGTCGTTAAAGGCGTTTTTGACAGCGTCTTGGTTTTTGAAGCATTTCTTATGAAGGAAGTTGTCGAGAGGTTTGAAGAAATGGTAGTCGGTGGGCGAAGAGTAGGCGAGTATGGCTGATGAGGTAGAGTCTCCTTGCCTAATTCGTTCAACTTCTTCAGGGTCTGTTTTGCGACGTGTGCACGAGCGTTGTCGTGGAGCAGGATTGGTCCCTTTCTGTTGACTAATGCCGGGGACATACGCTGCAGCTTCTGGTGACTTTCGTCGATTTGTTGACAATACTTGTCCGCCGTAATTGTTTCGCGAGGATTCAGGAAGCTATGATGGATGAGACCTGCCGTAGACCACCAGACAGTCACCATAACCTTCTTTTGAAGCAAATTTGGCTTAGGCTTGCACAACACGTTCTTGAAAAATGTCAGGCCCAAACGCATCATTAATTTTTCGAGCTGTTTCGGCCGCTTTAGTACCTAGTTTAAACTCGTACAGGAAAATAGTCCGGATTTGTTTCTTGTGGAGCTTGATCACGGTCCAACCACTGCGCGGAACGTTGGCGGTTGTCATAAAGAATCTACTTTTCATCGCAAGTTACAATCCGGTCTAGAAACGGGTCGTTTTTGTTGCGCTGAGAAAGAGACAATGACACTTCGAAACCGCGATTTTTTTGATTTTCCTTCAGTTCGTGCGGGACATGATATATAACACAAGCACATTTATTACATAATTTATTTCAATATCAAGTTGCAAACATCAAGAATACAAAAAAAAACGAAATTAATTTCCTTCCTACCTAAGAATACTTTACTTAACCATTAAGAATACTTTACTTATATAAGTATAAGTATATACAAATATATAGGGGGAGGTTGCTATTTATGGGGCACTTAAAGATATTTTTTGTAATAAAATTCATGGATAATATAAGATATAAGTATATATTTGTTAATGCAATAGATTCATTATATATTGCTATTCACTATACTAGACATAGAAATAAATATTCAATGATAATGACATTTTTGAAAAATAAAAAACTCAACATCGGTCCATTTAACGCGACTGACTTCCTTAATTGGCCACGAAGTTTCCATACCCCAAAAGACAAATGAGAACTGAAGGCCTGATCTTGTCATTCAAGTATGAATCTATAATTAATAGCCTATTATTAATTTATTATTTAATTAAATTTTGAGTTAATTATCATTAATTTAATATTCTTTAATTATTATTAAATTAAATATATTTCATTGATTTTTGTGAATATAAAATATTGCCTTCATAAATTCAGTCACTATGAATATCTTGCATTAACGTTTCATTCATTAACTTTAGGAAATTAGAAGAAAAAAAGTTAAAATCTTACTTTTTTCTGCCTATTTGAAACTTTGGTATCATGGTGTACACTATCAGTACCAATAGAATTAGTACCTTAAGAAATATATTGAGAAAATATGCTAGTCCATTTTAGAAGCCGGCACTTCGATAACAATCTTCCTCTAGATAAGTATAAATTTTAATATATTATATATTTTACTATTAAGACTATTTACACAATATACTAATATTTTTTATATATCAATATATATATATATATAAATTTAATTCCCATTATTTTTATTAAATGGCATGGATTCTTTATTAGATAAGTGGATAGTCATGTGTAACTTTGATCTTAAATATTCATTTATAACTACGAGTATCTATTTATATATATATATATTAATTAAACAGTTTTGTAGCAGAGACAATTAAAAAGTTTAAAAATATATTTATATCACAATATCCACTTATTAAATTAAATGATTAACAAATAAAATAATAGTTAGTTATTTGAATATTTTTTTCTTTTCAAATTCCGGATTTTCAAACGTTGTCTAATTTTCATTTATTTTTTTTAAATGTATAATATTATATTACTACTATACTCTATTATAAATTAAATAATTCCTTTTATTATAAATCTATATTTTGAATGGATAACTAACTATTAAAGAGATTAGCTTTTAAATGGATCAGAGTCTTAAATGATAAAAAAAAAAAAATAATAAAAAAAAACAATTCGAGAATCCAAATCAAACATGGGATGTTTGAAGATCACGTCTAACTTTAACTCCCCCCCCCCTCCTCCTAAACACTTTTTTTTAAAGGATAAAATCAATAGAATTGGACTATTTTACTCGGTTTAATTGTCTCCAATTTTTATTTTCACCTCGACATTAACCGAGTGCTCCAATTGGAGATCCATCCCGGGATCCATTATGTGCGACGCGTGTTGTCTGAATTATCAGATCGATAGGCCCTTATGGGACCAAATGGACACGTGTAAAGAGCAGATGGACTGGAGCGAGCCGGCAACCCGGGGCCCTCTTAATCCTATCTCTCGTTATCAAGGCTCAAGGAACAGAGCCCGAGGGGGTTGCCGGACGCAATTTCAACTTCACTACCCACGTGACTAATCTCGATTATTCAAATTCCACTTTTTACTACAATCATTAAATTCTCTATGCATAATAATAACTATTTTATTAATAACTTTAACCAATTATCTATATTAACTAAAGTTATCTTCATCGCTCTATTTAAGATTTAACTATTTCATTATTTTAAATAATTTAAGTATTTAATTACAATTTATCTAAATTATAACTCATGATTAATATATTGTTATTTTATATCTGTCAAAATTATAACAAAAATATAATTTAGTTGTCACTAGACTTATATAATAAAAATAAGCTGGAGTGTCTCCGCTCGACTATCTCGCAATTTGAATTGGATTAAATAACATAATATATTATATTTAAATTAAATTTAATTAATTATAAATTATAAATAATAAATATTAAACCAGTGCATGTTTGGCTTTTTGTTGATGGCACCACGTCTCGTGCTGGCGCGTGAGATTTGCAGTGTTAAAAAATTAATTCTGGTAATTTCAGCGAATCAATCAAGCTGAAATTATATATATAGCAGTTTTATACAATTATTAATCATGTGAAAATTTATCAAACATATATCTTTATTTTTACGGTCACTTTAGAGGAAAAAAAATCAAAACGTTGTAAGTAATGATCCTCTTCCGGTTGAGCTACTTAAAATTTTTTTTTTTACTTTATTTATAATTTCCTCCCCTTTTGAAATTAAAGTATACGTAAGACATATTATAAATTCTAGACAATGATCTTTAGGGTCTACCCGCAAATAATAATAATATTAATAATAAAAATTTCATTTCTTTTTTTAATTTATTCCAAATAGAATATCGCCCCATATAGAGGCGGTTCATAAATAAAATTTAACTTTCTAAGTATCTAACGATTTATCAAAATTTTATTAAGACCTTAGATATGTCATTTGGGAATCAAAGTCGTAGATTAATGGAGGAGATATTTTATTTAGTAATTTCTATATAATCTAATGTCATTTAAGGTGAGGGTGAGGAGGCGGACTGGGTAATCAAAAGGCAATAAATACAATTTTCTCTTTTTTCTGTGTATATTTTTTTCTTTTTATCAGAAGGAAAAATTATCAAATATTTAAATACTGGTGATGATCAATCATCTTATATTGTTAAATATTCATTCTATTGACTACTTCGATGGCTAACATTTTTATTTTTGTTCATTTTTAGAATAGATAGATGCTTTATTTTCATTATAAAAAATATGAGAGATTGTGTTGTTTCTTATTTTTTAGACTACAAAAAAAAAACGCTTATGTATCGGATAAAATAATGGTTCAAAAGAGATTAGCGAGTTAACCTTTTTTTCATAATAGCTTAGAAAAATAACTGATTAAGAATCAATCAAAAAAGATTATTATATACAAAATCAAAACACAATACTCTCGTTTGCAAGTACAATTCAATTATATTAATAAATAATCAAATATATATAATAATATCCTTTCATTTCTATCTTCGTTTCCCTAATATAACAAAAATAATATTTAAAAGTTATTTAATTTTTTTTTTTTTTTTAAAAAATTTTTTTTTTTTGCTTAATTTTTAATGACATTTATAATGAATGTGTTAAAATGAAACGTTGTTATTCAAATTTGTGACGGGAAAATATTGAGTTTTTAGAATAAATGTAATATTTTTATTGTATAATATCATAATATTCGTCTACGTCTATGTATGTTGATTTAAATATCCCTCATAAAGAGTTAATATTCACTGATCGTAACTCGAGTTTTTATTGTAATCATTGTGATTTTTGAATAAATACATAAAATTATTCCAATATATAAGCAGAATTCTTGATTATTTTATATAGTCTCATTATTTATACTTCTAAATTTCATTAATTATCAATGTATTCTTATTAGTTTCACTTATCAAAATATTTAATTAAATGATGCAAATCAAAATCTTAGTGAAAATATTTATATTCATTGATGAAAATTTTTGTCATTGAATAGATACTCACATGTATTTCATTAGATTTATTATTTTTCATTTTATACCATTATAATATGAAATTATAATAAAAAAAATAATATTAAAATGAATACTGTAACGGACAAAGTATTTATATTCTTAGTTATTTTTCTTTATTATACATTTTATTTTGTTTATCTATTTTTTTAGTTTATTTTGTTTTTCTATTCCCCTATTTTATTAACAAAGTTATTTGGTCGCATTATTCTTAAAATGTAATATATATATATAGAGATTATTTTTTTGACTAAGGGGAGGCACCATCCCTCCAAGTTCTAATATTTTTAAACAGTTGAGAATGGACAGTGGGACTAGTGAGATATCATCCTGATATGACCTGTATTTATCACGTCCCGTGATATAATTATTTTGTATATAATCATTTTTATTATCACACCCTGTGATACAGTTTAACTAGTGATATCATCCCGATATGACCTGGTATTTATCACGTCCCGTGATATAATTATTTTGTATATAATCATTTTTATCACACCCTGTGATACAGTCGAACAAGTGATATCATCCTGATATAACCTATACTTATCACGTCCCGTGATATAATTATTTGTGTATAATCCTTATCATCACCCCCTGTGATAATTATTTCTGCTAATTCCAGTGACAATAGTGAATTACATTTTCTTATTTTTTTCTATTTAAAATTTGTATACTTTATTTGTTAATTTTTTTATTTTATTTAATTAAAGTGAATTAATGTGAACATTATTATTGTTTTCCCTTTACTCTTAATTTTTCAACACTCTTTTTACTTTGGGATATCCAAAGTTGGCGCCCATCATTAACTTAACATAATTAACAATTCACGGTCATCGTGGGTCATTACAAGTGCCTCATACTTAGATCCCCTTATAATTTGGCACCCAACGTAAGAGGATCGTCTACAAAGTGACCCCAACTTGAAACGGTCCTCCTTACAAAGTGGCAGCCCAACGTTTGGCTCGATTAGTCATCCTTACAAAGTGGCAGCCCAACCTGAGGCCCGATTAGTACACCACGGCTCCTGAGAAAAGTACATTATTCATCTTTGGTGAGCAGTATCATCACTTTTTCATCTCAACGGACTTATAGTACAATTTAATATTTAATTAATAAAATAAAAATTTAAAACTTTTACTTTTATACTTTAAATTTAAATAAATCTCTCATATCTCCTTGTCTATTATAATAATATATTTAACACTTGTTAATTATTTTTTTTATTTTTAATTTTCACATTTATCTAACAAATAGAATATTTATCTATTTAATTCTAATTCAATAAAAATAGTTTGAATATATTAATATTATTATTAGTTATAATTAATTAATTTATATGTTTAATTTGTAAATTTTTTTTTGATTTTAAATTTTATTCTACTACATTATATTTAAATTAATGAATTAATAAAATTGATAAAATATCACTATATTTTCAAATATTTAAATACTTTTTACATATTTTAAATTATATTACAATTATCTTATTTTATAATTAAACATTGTATAATTCAATTGTACGCGACTAAATAACTTTTAATTTTGATTAATTAATTTTTTTTTCTCTTTGGTTAACATTAAATTTAATTATCCTATTAAAAATGTCATTTTTCGGCAAAGGGAAAAAGGAGGATCTTATCCTTTTAGCACAGGAATTAGGAATAGTTATGAATTTAGATTCTCGTAGGATCGATATAAAAAATGACATCACGTCATTGCCTGATTATGATGAAGACCTTACACGGGAATTACTTATGACCATCATAGAGGATAGGAAGGAAAAAGAAGAAAGAGAGAGGGAAAGGGAGAAAGATGAAAGAGAAGAAAAGGAGAAGGAAAGACAATTTGAACTAGAGAAACTCCGAATTCAAACCGTAGTGAACCAGGTAGAATCACCAACCCCACTTCAACCGAAAGTAGATATATTGAAATTCTTACCACTATTTAAAATTAACGATGACGATATTAATACGTATCTGCGTCTTTTCGAAAGACAAATGAATTTTCTTGGCATATCTGAGGATGCATGGGTCACTTATCTTATTTCGGTCTTACCCATAGATATTACTACTCTAATAATTAGAGAACCAAATGAAGTCGCCCAAGACTATCAACATATTAAGAAGCTCCTACTTCACCGATTTAAATTAACTACGGATAAAATAAGAAAACTTTTCTCCACCTCCAAGAAGACATCGGAAAACACTTGGAAAGATTTTTACTTCAATCTACGCGGTTATCTAGAAGCCTGGCTATCCGATCTAAAAATTGAAAATTTTGATCAACTTAAAAATTTGATCCTAGCTGATCAAATGAAGAGAAAGTGTTCATCCGAATGCAAAGATCACTTCCTCGACTCTTGGGAAACATTGGTAGATCCCCTCGATCTCGCAGAAAAATTCGACTCCTATGATAACTTAAGGGTCCCATTTTCAAAAACAATTACTTCAAATAAATCTATCGAACCCCCTAAATCGAAATATTATGATCGGAAACCCCTTAGAAACTCACAACCTCGTGAAAAACAAAAAGAAGAGACTGACTCTTCAATAATTCGTTGCTACGGCTGCGGAACTCCAGGAGTCACCAAACCTAGGTGTCTAACTTGCAATCCGAAGCAGGAAATTACCAACGCACAAGCCTTGCAGTGTGACGTCACTACAAATGGAGATACTAAACTCGCTCTAATAGAAGCCTCCATCTATGAAGCTTCTGGTTCTATTTGCGTTGACAGCGGGGCCACTCGCTCAATTGGCGGTCAGCGTCTTCTCAGCTATTTAAGACAACGAGGAGAACATTTTAAAGTAGAAAAACTTTCCTTAACTCTAGCTGACGGGAAAAAGCGTATACATTCCGTGTTATTAACTACAGTTCCTGTAAAAATCAAAAATAAAATAATACATATAGAAATGATATTCCTACCCAATGTTAGTGGAAATAGATCACTATTAGGTCTTGACTTCCTCAGAAAAGCAGGTTTAGTATTAGATATGCGAAACAATCGCTGGTATTTTCATAATTATCCTAAGAGAAAATACAAATTTATTCGAGAAAATCTCTGCACCACTGAAGAAAATAATACTGTTGTTGAAAACACTATTCAGCTAACTGAGGAACAGAACATAAAACTTGCCCACTTATTAAAAGAACATGAAACTGTCTTTCAACCAGGGGGAGAGCCAACTCCTTACGCTGGACATGATATAAACACAGGCGGTTGTTTGAATGCGCTGCAAAGGGCTGTCGATTCCATGGACGGTACCAAAGTCAGCAAAGAAGATCCTGCTGTCCGATATAGACAGCTGGTGGGGTCTCCGAGAGCCCATCGGGGCCCACCAGGAGTTATGGAGCCATCACAAACTCAAAAACATTCATTTACTCAAGGACTTGTTCCCCCTCATACATCAGCTTTGCGTCTATGTAACGACACGCGTTCTACTCCAGTAGTTCCTCTACGTAAGCGAGGAAGGCCAAGAATTGTCCGTTCCTAGGGCTGATCCCTCAATCAAAAGACCTCGGAATCAGAGGGGGAGGATGTAACGGACAAAGTATTTATATTCTTAGTTATTTTTCTTTATTATACATTTTATTTTGTTTATCTATTTTTTTAGTTTATTTTGTTTTTCTATTCCCCTATTTTATTAACAAAGTTATTTGGTCGCATTATTCTTAAAATGTAATATATATATATAGAGATTATTTTTTTGACTAAGGGGAGGCACCATCCCTCCAAGTTCTAATATTTTTAAACAGTTGAGAATGGACAGTGGGACTAGTGAGATATCATCCTGATATGACCTGTATTTATCACGTCCCGTGATATAATTATTTTGTATATAATCATTTTTATTATCACACCCTGTGATACAGTTTAACTAGTGATATCATCCCGATATGACCTGGTATTTATCACGTCCCGTGATATAATTATTTTGTATATAATCATTTTTATCACACCCTGTGATACAGTCGAACAAGTGATATCATCCTGATATAACCTATACTTATCACGTCCCGTGATATAATTATTTGTGTATAATCCTTATCATCACCCCCTGTGATAATTATTTCTGCTAATTCCAGTGACAATAGTGAATTACATTTTCTTATTTTTTTCTATTTAAAATTTGTATACTTTATTTGTTAATTTTTTTATTTTATTTAATTAAAGTGAATTAATGTGAACATTATTATTGTTTTCCCTTTACTCTTAATTTTTCAACACTCTTTTTACTTTGGGATATCCAAAGTTGGCGCCCATCATTAACTTAACATAATTAACAATTCACGGTCATCGTGGGTCATTACAAGTGCCTCATACTTAGATCCCCTTATAATTTGGCACCCAACGTAAGAGGATCGTCTACAAAGTGACCCCAACTTGAAACGGTCCTCCTTACAAAGTGGCAGCCCAACGTTTGGCTCGATTAGTCATCCTTACAAAGTGGCAGCCCAACCTGAGGCCCGATTAGTACACCACGGCTCCTGAGAAAAGTACATTATTCATCTTTGGTGAGCAGTATCATCACTTTTTCATCTCAACGGACTTATAGTACAATTTAATATTTAATTAATAAAATAAAAATTTAAAACTTTTACTTTTATACTTTAAATTTAAATAAATCTCTCATATCTCCTTGTCTATTATAATAATATATTTAACACTTGTTAATTATTTTTTTTATTTTTAATTTTCACATTTATCTAACAAATAGAATATTTATCTATTTAATTCTAATTCAATAAAAATAGTTTGAATATATTAATATTATTATTAGTTATAATTAATTAATTTATATGTTTAATTTGTAAATTTTTTTTTGATTTTAAATTTTATTCTACTACATTATATTTAAATTAATGAATTAATAAAATTGATAAAATATCACTATATTTTCAAATATTTAAATACTTTTTACATATTTTAAATTATATTACAATTATCTTATTTTATAATTAAACATTGTATAATTCAATTGTACGCGACTAAATAACTTTTAATTTTGATTAATTAATTTTTTTTTCTCTTTGGTTAACATTAAATTTAATTATCCTATTAAAAATGTCATTTTTCGGCAAAGGGAAAAAGGAGGATCTTATCCTTTTAGCACAGGAATTAGGAATAGTTATGAATTTAGATTCTCGTAGGATCGATATAAAAAATGACATCACGTCATTGCCTGATTATGATGAAGACCTTACACGGGAATTACTTATGACCATCATAGAGGATAGGAAGGAAAAAGAAGAAAGAGAGAGGGAAAGGGAGAAAGATGAAAGAGAAGAAAAGGAGAAGGAAAGACAATTTGAACTAGAGAAACTCCGAATTCAAACCGTAGTGAACCAGGTAGAATCACCAACCCCACTTCAACCGAAAGTAGATATATTGAAATTCTTACCACTATTTAAAATTAACGATGACGATATTAATACGTATCTGCGTCTTTTCGAAAGACAAATGAATTTTCTTGGCATATCTGAGGATGCATGGGTCACTTATCTTATTTCGGTCTTACCCATAGATATTACTACTCTAATAATTAGAGAACCAAATGAAGTCGCCCAAGACTATCAACATATTAAGAAGCTCCTACTTCACCGATTTAAATTAACTACGGATAAAATAAGAAAACTTTTCTCCACCTCCAAGAAGACATCGGAAAACACTTGGAAAGATTTTTACTTCAATCTACGCGGTTATCTAGAAGCCTGGCTATCCGATCTAAAAATTGAAAATTTTGATCAACTTAAAAATTTGATCCTAGCTGATCAAATGAAGAGAAAGTGTTCATCCGAATGCAAAGATCACTTCCTCGACTCTTGGGAAACATTGGTAGATCCCCTCGATCTCGCAGAAAAATTCGACTCCTATGATAACTTAAGGGTCCCATTTTCAAAAACAATTACTTCAAATAAATCTATCGAACCCCCTAAATCGAAATATTATGATCGGAAACCCCTTAGAAACTCACAACCTCGTGAAAAACAAAAAGAAGAGACTGACTCTTCAATAATTCGTTGCTACGGCTGCGGAACTCCAGGAGTCACCAAACCTAGGTGTCTAACTTGCAATCCGAAGCAGGAAATTACCAACGCACAAGCCTTGCAGTGTGACGTCACTACAAATGGAGATACTAAACTCGCTCTAATAGAAGCCTCCATCTATGAAGCTTCTGGTTCTATTTGCGTTGACAGCGGGGCCACTCGCTCAATTGGCGGTCAGCGTCTTCTCAGCTATTTAAGACAACGAGGAGAACATTTTAAAGTAGAAAAACTTTCCTTAACTCTAGCTGACGGGAAAAAGCGTATACATTCCGTGTTATTAACTACAGTTCCTGTAAAAATCAAAAATAAAATAATACATATAGAAATGATATTCCTACCCAATGTTAGTGGAAATAGATCACTATTAGGTCTTGACTTCCTCAGAAAAGCAGGTTTAGTATTAGATATGCGAAACAATCGCTGGTATTTTCATAATTATCCTAAGAGAAAATACAAATTTATTCGAGAAAATCTCTGCACCACTGAAGAAAATAATACTGTTGTTGAAAACACTATTCAGCTAACTGAGGAACAGAACATAAAACTTGCCCACTTATTAAAAGAACATGAAACTGTCTTTCAACCAGGGGGAGAGCCAACTCCTTACGCTGGACATGATATAAACACAGGCGGTTGTTTGAATGCGCTGCAAAGGGCTGTCGATTCCATGGACGGTACCAAAGTCAGCAAAGAAGATCCTGCTGTCCGATATAGACAGCTGGTGGGGTCTCCGAGAGCCCATCGGGGCCCACCAGGAGTTATGGAGCCATCACAAACTCAAAAACATTCATTTACTCAAGGACTTGTTCCCCCTCATACATCAGCTTTGCGTCTATGTAACGACACGCGTTCTACTCCAGTAGTTCCTCTACGTAAGCGAGGAAGGCCAAGAATTGTCCGTTCCTAGGGCTGATCCCTCAATCAAAAGACCTCGGAATCAGAGGGGGAGGATGTAACGGACAAAGTATTTATATTCTTAGTTATTTTTCTTTATTATACATTTTATTTTGTTTATCTATTTTTTTAGTTTATTTTGTTTTTCTATTCCCCTATTTTATTAACAAAGTTATTTGGTCGCATTATTCTTAAAATGTAATATATATATATAGAGATTATTTTTTTGACTAAGGGGAGGTACCATCCCTCCAAGTTCTAATATTTTTAAACAGTTGAGAATGGACAGTGGGACTAGTGAGATATCATCCTGATATGACCTGTATTTATCACGTCCCGTGATATAATTATTTTGTATATAATCATTTTTATTATCACACCCTGTGATACAGTTTAACTAGTGATATCATCCCGATATGACCTGGTATTTATCACGTCCCGTGATATAATTATTTTGTATATAATCATTTTTATCACACCCTGTGATACAGTCGAACAAGTGATATCATCCTGATATAACCTATACTTATCACGTCCCGTGATATAATTATTTGTGTATAATCCTTATCATCACCCCCTGTGATAATTATTTCTGCTAATTCCAGTGACAATAGTGAATTACATTTTCTTATTTTTTTCTATTTAAAATTTGTATACTTTATTTGTTAATTTTTTTATTTTATTTAATTAAAGTGAATTAATGTGAACATTATTATTGTTTTCCCTTTACTCTTAATTTTTCAACACTCTTTTTACTTTGGGATATCCAAAGTTGGCGCCCATCATTAACTTAACATAATTAACAATTCACGGTCATCGTGGGTCATTACAAGTGCCTCATACTTAGATCCCCTTATAATTTGGCACCCAACGTAAGAGGATCGTCTACAAAGTGACCCCAACTTGAAACGGTCCTCCTTACAAAGTGGCAGCCCAACGTTTGGCTCGATTAGTCATCCTTACAATACATATTAAGAAATAAATAAATGTCTGAAGTATTCATGGCACTAGCACTAACACTGACACACGTCTGCTTTGGGCTGTCGTTTTGGTGGTGAAGAATTGAATTGTTCCTATACATCCTATTCATCCTATTTATAGGAAAAATTCTTTTGGTATGTTTGAGTTTATTTTCACAATCCATGTTTATTCAGGATTGAATTCTTAAATCAATTTAATTTAATTTAATACTTTTCAAAGATCACCAATATATAAGTATAGTATTTCCAGAGAGTCATCTTCTAAGAATTAATTCAAACCTCTAAACCAATGCTGAATACTTTTAAAACACGAGATTAAAAAAGACTTTTAAAATTATTTCTGATTTCCTCAACTTAATTTCTTTATAGAAATCAGCGATTCACCAATCTTATCTTATCTATTTGGATCTTTGGCAACTTCATTAAAATCAATGGAAATTCGATCATAATTATATAATTTATTAAATATCTTCCTAGTTGTTCGTATCTTTCTTCCCATCCTTATCTTTTCAAATATTATTTGATAAAGTGTTTTTTGGAATTAAATATTTTTTGGAAGCTTTAACGAAAACATTTTCCTTTCTAAGTTATAACTTTCTCAAAAAGTTATATTTATCGCTATTTTTTAATTTAATATTTTAAATTTAATAAATATTTGTGAAAAAACTTCTAAACATTATAATGTCCATTGATTGATTATTATAGATTACTCAGAATTACGTCAATTACCTTTTCATTCACTGGTAATTATCAATTATTTCATCCAGAAAGTGAACACAAATAAATATAAATAAATCTTAATATTGTCATAGCTCATTGTAGTGTTTACTAATGCAAAAAATGCAATTTTTAAACTATAAGAATAAAAACAAAGTAAAATTAATTAATATTAGTACACGAAAATCTTATTCAAAGTTAGTTTGAGAATGCACTAATCTCTTTTTAACAAGCTGTTGGTGAATTCAAGGTGACCTTACAAAGGATGACAGAAAAAATAAATAAATTATGAAATGCCTTTTGTAGATATATAATGAAATTATTTCACAGTTTCAAAAAGTTTCAAAAGTTTTTAATTTATTTGAGAAATGTCCATTTCCTGGGGTGGGGTGCCGAGGGAGAGGGGGAGGATTCCTCGGAGATTCGGAACACTAAGACTAAAATCACCTACAATATTCAACCCTAAAATGACAACAGACTAAGAACCAAAACCCCAAAAAAAATCCCTCCTATATAAACTCTTATGAAAATGGCGTCGAAATGTCGAAACCTAAATCTCACAATTAAACGTGAAATTAATTCTGAAATAATTTCTCATAATAATAAAAACTTCCACGGAAACCTAAACATTTATGATATTTTTTTATTTGATTAAATATTGTTTCTATTATATTATTACTATATATAAATATATTCTTGAGTGTTAAATTATATTAAAATATAGTTAAATTATTGTTATAGATTAAAATTTGAAAATATTTCCTATTTCCAATTTCCAATTTCCAATTTATTTCCTATTTCTAATTTATTAATAAATTATTACAATGGTATATAGATGGTATTTTGATTTCTAAAAAAATATGTACATTATTGATAAAAAAGAAAATAGTATTGGTAGTAATGGAAATAGTTATGTTCGCTAAAATGTAAGAATCGGAATGGAAAGTGTTCATGCAAAATAATTTTTCGTAAATCTTTATATACTAATAAATCTAAAATTGATTTTTACATCCCAAATTCTGTATAATATAGATATTTATTTGTCATTTATCCACCTTTCATTCTTCTTTAAAAGTTTTTTTTTATTTAAGATGAAAAATGTATTTATTAATATTAGAGATTTTTGAAAATAACATTATATGACTGGTAACTATTTGCGTAGGTTACCAGGGTAACGGATAGGTCTATAAAGGGAGTACCTTTCATGTTATTAATATTCAAATCAGGTCTGAAGGGCTGAACCGAAATGGCTGCATAGTTTGCCAAGAAATAACTCGTTCTGATTGGCCGTAGAATTTTATTTTCTGCAATTTTTTAATCAAAGATTGTGACATTTGATCTCCTCAATAATAGTATACTATAATATAATAAAAAAAGTATAAAGTTCGGTAATATAAGAAAAGTAATATATATATATATATATATATTGAATAAACGAAGAAAAATATGAAATAGCTGGTAAATGGAAAGGGAATCAAATCGAAACTATGAAAAAATCAAAGCACGTCGTTTTGTAATGGAAATTTACATAATTTCATTTGAGTCTCAGGGGATTTTGTTTGTTTTTCCGATTGAATGCCGATTTAGTATTATTATTATTATTATTATTTATTTTTATTAAAATTTTTATTATTTATTTCAATTTTTGTAGTAATTGAATTAATTTTGAAATTATTTTGTAAACAAAATTCTGATATATATGTACTAATAAAATTGCATTTGTTTTTTTCTAGGTGAGTGATAATAATGCGGCAAATTCATAATTATTTACCCAACCTACTAAAAATGTAAGTAAAAATAAAATCAATTAATAAAAGAAACAAATTACTATATTAAAACAAAAGACAATCAATTTCATAATTATAATTCAATTTGTAAGTAATAATTCAAAAACCAACCTTATATTATTATATATATAAAAAAAAATTATAAACTTATTAGTAAGTAGATATCATTTGAATTATTATTTTGCTATAGATAATCTTATAAATAATATTAATAATTTATAATAATTAGTTTAATATAATTCAGATAGAACCTAATTAATATGAAAAGTAAAAATAAAAATAACATATTTAGGTAGTTTTTCAAAATTACTCCTGAGATATTCTTGGTTTGTATTTTCTCCCAAAAACAAAGATTAGGCTGATAAATAAATATAAAACAATTAAACGGAAATTATATTGGGAAACTAACAATAAGTGTTTAACAATTTAAAATTTTAAAGATCTGATATTTTTTAAACCAATAAATATTTACCTATTTTTATAGATTATTATTATTATTAATTATTATAATAAATTTGTATAAAATTTACAACTTATTATGTACTATTGTAAACTGTTTATTAAATATATAATGCTAGTACAATAGCATTTGAAATCTGTCTGTTGCATTCGATTTAAATTCATCCAATGATTCCATTGAACCAACTTCAGCCACGCATAATTTATCTAATGACCGAAATTTGTATGTGTAATTATCTACAAAATACACCACAATAACTCAATTTTAACTTCCCCGTTGAGGTTTCTCTCCTAAATTTCTAAATTCATTCCACTTGCCTCTTTAAAATGATTAAAATTCATCTTTATTGTTATTATATGTAGATATCTAAAAACAAGATCAGAATTTACAATTCTCTCAATATATCAACAAAAAATTATATATATTTATTTTAATATAATAAAATTGAATATTAAATTGATAAAGAAGTAATTAAAAACAAAGACAAAAATAATTAATATCAATAAATATATTATAAGGTACTTGAATTAATAATGAGCGTTTCGCACAAGAGGCCGCCACTAGTGTATGTTTAAATATTCCAGTTTGCAATGTCTTCCCGCTAAAACCTACAGTCTATGGTAGTCTTGAACAGCTTGTATCATTTGGTTGAAACGTAAACAACAGTACTAAATAATATTTTTTGAACATGTCCAATTTCGTAACAGATAAAGTGTTTTATGCTGGGAGTTCTTCTTCATTATTTTGACAATGAAGAAAAGTGCGGCCGAGAGTCATCGAATCTTAGTGGTAGTTTACAGCGAGTATGCTCTATCTGAACAATCGTGTCGGAGATGGTTTGGTCGCTTTAAAAGTAGTGATTTTGAGCTCGAAGACAAGGAACGGCCCGGTCAACCCAAAAAGTTTGAAGACGAAGAATTGTAATCACTACTCAATGTAGACCAATGCCAAATGCTTCAGGAGTGCGTTTAAGACGCTCACTAAAGCAAAAACGGCCGGAATTCGAAGAAAGGCACGACAAAGTTATTTTTCAGCATGACAACGCTCGACTACATGTTGCAAAACCGGTGAAAACCTACCTAGAAACACTGAAATGGGAAGTCCTACCACACCCGCCGTATTCTCCAGACATTGCTCCTTCGGACTATTACTTGTTCCGGTCGATGACATATGGTCTGTCCCAGCAGAAGTTCACTTCATATGAACAATGCAAAAAATGTTTCAATGATTGAATTGCCTCAAAAGACGAGTCGTTTTTTTGGGCTGGCATCCGAAAATTGCCAGAAAGATGGAAAAAAGTAGTGGCCAGCGATGGACAATACTTGATTAATATATTTGTAACCATTATTTGAAAATAAATCCGGAAATTTCGAGAAAAAAAAACGCTCATTATTAATTCAAGTCCCCTATATAACTTACGACCTTTTCAGAATATTGATGAACATATCCTTGAAAAATTAATTTTATTTTTTTTATGTTGAAAATATATTCAAATTGTCAAATCTAAAAAAATATGGATTTTTTTTTGATAATGATTGAATGTTTATTTAATTAACATAGAAATGAGGTTATTATAATGATTTTTTATTAAAAAACACATACAAGTATAATTTACTTATTTAATTAAATAAACCTATAACGTTTCGATTGCTTATTCTGCAGTCGTTATCAAGTACCGACTCAAGCGGCCTGTCGAAAGGTTGAACGTTTATTTGATTAAATAAATAAATTATACAAATATATGTGTGGTCCTTTAAAAAAAAATCCCTTTAATAATTATGAAAATAAAAAACACAAAAGTTTTAATAAACATAGAAATGAAATTCTAAAAAATATCAACTATATGACTACTAATAGAAATCCAAATACTGCTTTAGTTATGTTTTTTTTTAAATAATTTTTGTAATAATAAATTTAATGATCCGGAAAAATTAACATCTTTTTAATCTAAAATTACATAAGTTCTTCAATGAATGTATTATTATGACTCTACTCAAAAAATGGCAAAAAATTATATTGGGGTTTAAACGTAATGGTTTAAATCAGTGGTTCTTAAACTGTGGTCCGCGGACCCCTGGGGGTCCGCGAAGCCTTTACTGGGGGTCCGCGGTCCTCGGAAAAAAATCATCGTAAAAATATATACATATATAAATATTTAAAGTTCATTGTTTAACTATATCCTCCTAGAGAATTACGGCTATAATTTAATACTATTAATAATACTATTTTATTTTATTAAATTGATAATTATGTCAATTAATTTTTTGTGAATAAATAAACATATATAAAAAACTATATATAAAATTTGAATTTTCATCCATTCATTCATTTAAAATCATTTTTCGATTGTTCCTTTAAAATAACCCCTCTTAGGGGCTCGGAAGGGGAGGCATATAAGGGAATTTTCTTTCACTTTGTTATTGGGGAAAACCAGGGGAGGGGACAGTCTTACCCGGAAAAACCCAAATTGTCAGCGTCCACTCTGGGGTTTTAAACAGTTTTAAAGCAAATGTTAATTATAAGTTCATTTCTCAACGAGTTGTATCTTTAAATTATTTTTATTAATGTTAATTATAAGTTCATTTCTCAACGAGTTGTATCTTTAAATTATTTTTATTAATTTAATTAATTATAATTAAATTATAGCTAATAATAGTTTATTATAGCTAATAATTTTTTTTAATTTTTAGTGTAATTTGCATGATCATTATTTTATAAAAACACTAAACACATTTTGCAATTTCCCAGAAAGGCTGTTTTTGAGAGTAAGTATAAGTTAGTTTTATGAATAAAAAATATTTATTTTAATAATATTTTAGAATCAAATTACGAAATTAATAATATTTTAGAATCAAATTACGAAATTAATAATATTTTAGAATCAAATTACGAAATTAATAATATTTTAGAATCAAATTACGAAATATATTTATTATATAAATTAATATTCATTTAAAATGATATTAAATCATTTATTTAAAATGATTTAAAACATTTATTAAAATGATTTAAAACATTCATTTAAAATGATATTAAAACATTCATTTAAAATCATATTAAAACATAGCTAGTAAATAATAATTCGTTATATTTATATTATATTTATATTATATTTATATTATTGTAGTTCAATGTTAATAAATTACTCCATAAAATGGATCGTTGGCTACAAACTGGTTCAACACAGAAACGGAAAGAATCAGATGATGAGGCATCAACAGCAAACTCTACCAAGAAACGCAAAACTAGAAAATATTCGGATGATTATTTATCATTTGGATTTACTTATATTTGCAACAATGATGTGGAAAGACCAGTCTGCGTTCTATGTCAGGAAAGTTTATCCAATGAAAGTATGAAACCTGCTAATCTCAGACGTCATTTACAAACAAAGCACAGCGAGCATGTTAGTAAGTCTATCGAATTTTTTAAAATGAAAAAAGAAGAACTTAATTCAAGTCAGAAATTGATGGTAAAGACGGGATCTGGTGGTATGAATAAGAAAGCAGTAATGGCATCATATGAAGTAGCTCTACTTATTGCTAAAGCAGGAAAGCCGCATAATATAGCAGAGCAATTAATTCTTCCTGCTACAAAAGTAATTACAAATATAATGTTAGGAACTAAAGCAGCAAACGATATAAATTTGATTTCATTATCAAATGATACGGTTAAGAATAGGATTGAAGACATGTCATGTAATATAAAAGAAGAATTAATATCGAGAGTGCGCAAAAGTCACTATTACTCATTACAATTGGATGAAAGTACTGATGTCACTAATAATGCCAATTTGTTAGCTTTCATTAGATATGAGTTTGAAAATCAAATATAAGAAGATGTATTGTTTTGTGATTCACTACCTTCACGAACGACAGCTAATGACATATTTAACAGTTTGAATAATTTTATAACCGAAAATGAAATAGAGTGGCCAAAATGTGTTGGAATTTGCACTGATGGTGCTCGTGCAATGTCAGGTACAAGAACTGGATTGATTGCTCTTATTAAAAATTTTGCGCCTCAGGTTGTTTGGAATCATTGCTGCATTCACAGAGAATCATTAGCAGCCAAAAATATGTCACCAGATTTGAAAAGAACATTAGACGAAGTAGTTAAAATTGTCAATTTCATTAAGGCTCGTCCACTTAATTCCAGAGTTTTTAAAATTTTGTGTGAGGAAATGGGTAGTCAACATACACATTTATTAT
This sequence comes from Labia minor, assembly GCA_963082975.1. NCBI lineage: Eukaryota > Metazoa > Arthropoda > Insecta > Dermaptera > Spongiphoridae > Labia > Labia minor. The sequence goes on along the minus strand of OY720346.1, from coordinate 40,550,302 downwards.
TACATACAGATGTACGTTGGTTGTCCCGCGGGAAAGTACTCATTCGCCTTTTTGAGCTTCGAGATGAAATACGATTGTTTTTAATAGATGCGCATTTTGAACTGACCGAATGTTTCAATGATTTTATCTGGTTAGCTAAGGTGGCTTACTTGACTGATATTTTTACAAAATTGAACGAACTTAATTTGAGCCTGCAAGGTACTGTTGTAAATATATTTAAAGTTGAAGATAAAATAGAAGCAATGATTAAAAAAATCGACTTGTGGTCGAAACGCATCCAGAACGGTGTATATGAGTCTTTTCCAACTCTCAATGATTTCATAGAAAGCTCCAGTGAAAAATTGCTTAATCAAACGCGTCAATTATTTGTTGAACATTTAATTACTTTGAAAAGCAACTTCAGGAAGTATTTTTCTACTCCTGATCCTTGCAATAACTGGATCAGAGATCCATTTAATATGGAAATTACAAATGCTAAACATTTATCTGCACCTGAACAAGATATTCTCGTGGAATTATCATGTGATACAACTTATAAACTAAAATTTAACAAAACTGAATTGAGCAACTTTTGGTTACTTCTCAGGTCAGATTATCCTGCGCTTGCAAATAAAGCACTTCAACACTTGATTCCATTCTGCACAACATATTTATGCGAACAAGCTTTTTCGGTACTATTTTATATTAAGTCTAAATATAGAAACAAATTAAATGTAGAGCCGGATCTTAGATTAAAAGTTTCCAATATTAAGCCAGATATTGAGATTCTTGTTTCAAGAAAACAACTGCATACATCTCATTAAATATGTAAGTTATATTTAATGAGATAGATGCAGTTATTTTTTAAAATATTTCTTATTTAATATTTTCTGAAAAAAATTATAAAATATTTATATGAATTTAATGTAAGTACCCATTATAATTTGTGAGATTTGTTGCTATGACAATGTTTGTATTTTCTTTCTTCAATATTATAATTTCTAATAAAATGTGTTCTACAATATGCAAAAAAATCGTTATTCACCAATCACTGTTAGAAATATTCATCATATATCCTTGTCCTTATGAGATCGTAAGCCAGAAATTAATTAATAAAATGACGTAAAGTACCTAAAGTTGTGATGGGGGTCCGTCAAAAAAAATTTTTTCAAGTGGGGGTCCGTGGAGTACATAAGTTTAAGAACCTATGGTTTAAATAAATTAATTTTAACATTATAAGAAAACTTTTTGCTTAAAATAGGCTACGAACTTTTTTTCTAGACCCAATTTAAATATTTTTGAAGAATTGAAATATTCTTAAACAATATAATAATATTAATATTATTTATTAGTATACAAAACTATAGTAAACTTGTAAAATTTAAATTTTTAATTGTTGATCGAAAAAACGAATTTGTTAATAAATAATAAAAGTGGTTTTGAAGAACAAAAAAAAAAAAAAAAAAATGAAAAATCTAGGAAGAAAATCAAAATTTCTTAGTTTAATTTTAAGAAGAGCTTTAAAGTCTCACTCTCTCACTTTCCGTTTACTTAACTACATTAATAATTCATTTAGAAATAGCATTAACTATTTATTATTGAAAAGTTTTCTAAATATGATAATTATTTTTAGATGAAGAAGTACTAATTGTAAGCAACTGAAGGAGTTAAGACCTATCAAGTAGATAAGGGTGGAAAAGTTGGACGACCTATAAGGGGGTAGAATCATTATCCATTTGGAGTTTCAATTCTCAAGGGTAGAATTTTTTATGAATATACACATCTATATATCTATCTATCCTTGGTAGTGGCTGGAAATTGAATAGAAAAGTTTTATAGCCGTTCCATTCTCGTTTAAATATGCATAAATTATTAAAGCTATTAAAGTCAATAGGAATGTTCATAAAGTTTTCTGAAACTACTCCCGTGCATTAGCCATTGTTCTCATTGAGTATAATTTAAGCATGTATTAATTTATTTAACTTTTACCCTTAACTCGTCAGTTCATATTGTTTAATTAACCAATTAAAATTCATAGACAAGCTATAAAATGGCCTATGGTGGGATTTTATGTGTTGAATTGATGCATCAGACATCAATTAATCATTCATCAAAAAATTTAACTGTTTCCAATATGGAAATTTAGAGAAATTGATAAGTAAATCTTAAAAGAGAATAGTTACTTATGAACAAATATTTAGCTATTTTCATACATAAGAGAGTATCAAATTATAGAGTTTGATTGTGGAAATATTAGTTCAATAATCATAATTTCTTTTTATAATTGTAATTGTATTAATACTCCTACTCATCAATAAATAAGTTTATTTAATTTTATCGTTTTTTAATAGGAAAGATATGAGATAGTATGTGTGTTATGCCCAAAATAATGCCACGTTGGACAGTTGGTGGGTTTGTGGTGTCTTTATTATGATCTCAATTTAAATTCACACCTTATCAGATATTTAAATTTACTGGATCTACAAAAATGATCCGTCCAATTAGCTTACATACTTGCTTTTTGAAAAGTTGCTGTTTTTTACCTCCATAACGATTTTTTATGTTGTGAGGATCATTGTATCTTGTTTTGTGGGTAGAATCTAAAAATATTTTTAAATTCCTGAATTGGGGAACATTTGTCGACTTTTGAAAGTTTCCAATAACGTTTGAAACCATAGCTAAAATTTCTTTCTTAATTCATAGATAAAAATGGTTCTATAAAGGTTTAGACAGGATTATTCTAGTTATTATTGATTATATTTTTTATATTTCATTAAATTATTCATCACATTCAATTTTGATCTTTATTATAATAATAATAATTTCCAGTGACATATGGGATTAAGTTAGAAACATTAAACAACACTCTTTATAAAGCTTATTTAAATATTATTATATTGACTATTATAATAATAATACATAAAGAAAAAAATGAAAAATTTGCATATACCTATACTAATATATATATAGGTATAAAATAAAATTTAAATTTTTTTGAATTTTGTTTTTGTTTTTTTTTCTTCTCGGTTATCACATTTCAATCTGACTTTGTAATTGTCTCCTTAATTCTCCTAGCTTATAGGGTTTTCTTATTCTTTTATTAGAAAAGAGATTTGCGAGTTTACTATTTCTTTAGGAAGGGTGAATTAAATGAAATGTGACAAGCCTCTTTTGTGAAAGGTTTACAGTTATAATCCTACTATACACGATATATACGTATATATATTATGTCAATATATTTTGCGAAATTTAATCTAATTACTTTCTTCATTTCATTCAAATATCTAATTATCACTTTGTAAATAAAAATAAAAAATAAAAAATGAGCTGTGTGGCCAGTGATGATTTGAAATAAATTAATTTCCAAACAAGATTTTATATATATTTATATAAAGTATAAAAAAATATTTTTTTAAAACTTGAATTAAATAATATATTATTTCTTATTGGTTCTGTGAGCTTACATTTGTTTTTTCCATATGTGGGTTGCTAGTCCTCCATAAAACCCCCAAACGAGAGGACCAGGGATTCTCTATTTGTCTGACTCCTCATCCTCGGCTTATTCGGCTTGGGAGGTCCTACCTGTAGCTACGCTACCGCCAGCATGGCCAAGGAATCACAAGAACACGCAAGACCCCCCCAACTACGACAATGTGGAGAACCTAACAAGCAAGTCTCCACCTCCAAAACAAAGATTGCGAAAACCTCTCTAAAATATAGTTTAATTACTAACAATAGTTCTATAGAACAAGTCCCAAGTTTCAATCACTTCCAGATTTATAACCAATGCAACCTTAGAGAGGAAATAAAAACGCAAGTAACTAAAGGAGGTAAAGTGTCTGGATGCCTAAACAATTGATTGGATGAATAAGTTTATCACTTCAGAAAGTAAACTGCGAATCTACAAAACCTTTGTTAAACCAATAGTCACTTATGGGGCTGAGTCAAGAGCAGATACAACTGTCACAAAACAATTACTCCAAACAACTTAGATGAAGATTGGGAGGGCTATTAATGGCAAAACACTGTATGATAGGATCCGCAGTGAACACCTAAGAGAAATAAGTGGACTCCAGGACATATGGGTGGACATAAGAAGGAAATGCTGAGCTGCTCACGTGGACAGAATGGAAGATGTCAGACTCCCCAAAAACACAACTACTAATCGATCTGTAATGGTCAGAAGTTGATGAAAAATTAAGAAAAGATGGAAGGAGAGTTATCATCTCGACGTCTGAAACATGGAAAAGGAAAATAAAGATATTTGTTGAACAGGTGCATGCACCTATGCAGAAAAAGAAGAAATTATATTATCTTAGTTTTATTTTTAGTTTAATTACTCAATAATTAATTACTAGTATAATTTAAGTGAAAAATTTCCGACAACGAATATAAAATTAATTAAACTACCACTTCCGGTTTCCGGATAAACTCCAAAAGTTGAGAAACTCATGCTACTGATGCATTAAGTAAATATATCAAATTTTATCAAAATCCGGTGAGCCGTTCAAACTATACACGTACACGTATAAGAACATACAATGACCAGAGTACGGACGGACAGACATGCTAAAAATACTTTTTTCTGTTAACAAAATGCATGATTCGTGGAGATATGTAAAAATCTACACATGAGAAATTTGGTGTGAAAACAATACCTTCCCTTCATATGTCTCTAATCAAATTTTTAAAATTTTTGATTATGATCGTAATTGTATATGTAATAAATAATAAGAATTATTTTAATCAATTTTAGCAAAAAAAAAAATAAAATATCTCTCTCTCTAAGTTACATGATAACAAACAATCATTAAGATAACAATTTAATATGATATATAATATGCATGTGTATAATATTTATTTTATTCATTTTTCTTTCCCTATCCACATCGTACGTTACCTCATAATTATATTTTTATTATATAAATAATTTAAATATGAACAAAGATCATGATATTCATATTTATATAAAAGCCTTTTAAGCCCACAAATTTAAATTTCTTTTATTGCCAATTGATTAATGTTTTCTAATGTAATTGAACACGCCTAGTGTGTCAAATTTGCCTAAGTTAAAACAATATGGTGAGATGAAGGTAATAATTTCAAGTTTACTTTATCATTCAAAAAAATATAACCAAAGTGTTTTTTGAAGAGTTTTTTTTGTCCCCCTCAATCAAATCGTTAATTCTTTTAAAATACTATTTTCGTGTTAGCATTTTTATTATTAAATCAATTTTTATTATATCAATTTGGTATCAAAAGTTGAAAGTTGACTCAAGTAATGGATTATCCATTAATAAAACCAATTACGATCAATAAATTAGTTTTGTAAACTTAATCAAATCAAATTTAATCGAAAGAGTTGGTGTTTTTTAAAAAAAAATAATAAATAAATAAGTAAATTAAAAAAATAAAAAAAATAAAGTTTTTCTCCCCATTCTCTTTCATTAGATCAGGAAACGTCTATCGATATTGATTAATGGCTATCAACGAACAAGCTGCTATTAATTTCCTTTACAACTCATAGGTTGTCACGAAAAAAAAAGTTATAATTCCCCTGTGACACTCGATAATGTCAATTAAGATTGGATTTCGTTTCAAAAGACGGCCTCCCATCTTGACAGCTTTTTTTAAAAGATCAAATTAGAGATTGGCGTGCCAAGTATACATCAACTCGAGTAATTGCTATTAAATCATATTAAATAAACTATCAGCAATATTATTTAATAGTTAAGAATCGGTTTTGTTTTATCGATGAAATGAAAATTTTTTTAGATGAAACATAGAAAATATTAAAAAAAAATAATGCTGGATATTTAATCACTTTGAATGATTTACAAATTAAAAATATTATTCTAAAGTAATTCATCCTTCCTAATAATCTATCTATTCTTTTTATATTAAAAAATAATTTGACCTGTGGCCAGGCGCGACGGTTTGAAATAAATTAATTTCCAGCTACAGAAACAATTTCATATAATTTAAATGTATCTATTAATTTTTTTTTCTTATAATATTAAATTTATATAAACAGATGTTTTATTAAAAAATATTTTCTTTCATCGATTTTTTTTTGTTACAAGTACAGTCAGAATGAAATTAATATAATATTATTATATACAAGGAATTTCCCGTCTCTTAAATGAAATGGCAACACTTCTCCTGACAATAGGCAACCATCAGCTGATTCCTGTGACTTTTAGTTTTTGTTTGACATCCATTAATAGCAGACTTCCTCGTGATTTGAGAATAAAATGGAAAATAGTGAATTTCCTTGGCAAAATTCATGAATTGGGATACGAATTGCTCCCTCATCCGCTCTATTCTCCAGATTTAGCCCCGAGTGACTATTTCTTGATTCCAAACATGAAGAAATGGCTCGGCGGAAAGAGATTGAACTCCAACGATGAAATCATCTCACAAACAAATCTATTTTGATGACTACGTTGAAAGATAAAATGATTTTTTATCCAAAAACCTGTGTTTCATTCAAAGTCACGGAATTATTGACAAAGCCTTCGTATTTCTGATCTTATTAAAGTAATATTTAACCACATTACTTCAACAATCCATTGAATTATTCGCTTAAAAGTCGTATGAATTCTCTTTTTAATAATCATTTAAAATAATGTCTGATTTTATTCTTCACTCCTCCTCTAATTCTATTCCATCTTTCTCTCATACTAATAAAACAAATTTCCCACCATCATAAATATTTTTCCACCACTACGGCTGTTAAACTCTCACCGCGTTAACTTCTTTCATCCCCGCCCCATCACCGTACCACCCGTCCCCGACCACTCCCAAAACCGCTCCCTTAATTCGTCGAGCCTCTTTTCATTCGAGGCAAGTTAATTTCACCGTCCGATCTAAATCATGTTGGACTACAAACGTATGCAAAATGGACCAAGTTACACATGTTAATGAACTCTCACCCTCCTCTTCGCATAGACCCATTCCATCCCTGGATGTATGGCTGGTGTGGAAAAAGCCACTCGAATCTTTTGCAAAGACGAAGATTAATTTATGAATTTAAATTCAAAATTATCCAACAAACCATCACACTCTGTAAAACCACCCCACCTTTACTCCTTTCTTTTTACCATCCTCGTCCTTTTCTTCCCCAAGAGGACTACCCTTCTGTACACTTCAAATGAGATAATTCACTTATTTTTTCGTGTCTCGTGAACTTCTTTATCCCCCCTGGAGTATGTGTGCAGACTGCGTTGATTTTTAAGTTAACCCGATTACAATTATTTATTCAAATTCGTTCACTCACTTCAAGACCTGCTCGTTCGTTTGAAATGTAATATTTAATTCTGCTTTTCTGAGAGAGAGAGAGAGAGGACAAAAAAAAACGTTAAAACGAAGATAAGGAAAGAAGACAATAAAAATCCTCCCCTAAGAGACTTGGATCACCTACTTTATTTAAAAGAGCCAAAAGCTAAATTAGTTCTAATATAAGCAATTTCAGTTCATATATCTAAAAATAGAAACTAAATTAACATTGAAATACTTAAATGAAAATACATTTATTATTATATTCTTTTTAAGAATTAATAAAGTCCTTATTCCTTTTCTTTCACTCCTATCTATTTCTATTTTATAAATTTACAATTTTAAATAATTAAATATCAAGATTTTATTTGAATTTTTTTTTTATTCTTTTTATAAATGAATTCTAAACCTAATTATTTTTATTTTATAAAGTATCAAAAGCAAGTATATACTTTAAAATCTATTTGAATTTGAATTTTGAATTGTACACATAGTTTTATGTTGGATTGAGAATAACCTTTACACCGAATTCGACAATATTCAAAATTTAAATAAAAAAAAAAAATAATTGGAAAGGTAATTAAATATAAATGTATATAAATATTCATTTTATAATATATAGGGTGTCTCAAAAAAATGTACTAACACGGTTAGCGTTATCAGCATTGACTGGACAATAACGGCCATCAATTTGAACATTTGCGAAAATGATTCTTTTATTCTTTAATTAGATCTTTTTTCTGTAATTCAAACCTTTTATCTTGTCTTTATGTTCATAAATAATGTTTTTATAGTCATTCAAAGTGTTAGTACATTTTTTTAAGACATCCTGTATTTTAAAGAAAAAAAATCCAGAGATCTTGTTTCACATCATTATTTCAAAAATCAAACGATATTCAAAATAAAGAACTTAAATTTTTTCCATTAATTTATAAAGATCTGTGTAAAAACAAAAATTGTCCTACTATGAGCTAAACACTATAATTGATCTTAATTTTAATTATTATCTATTCGGGTAAATTTTATTCATTTAAATAAATAAATAAATAAAATTTGTGATATTATATAAATTATATTTTAGATTATATTTCTTGTCCTAAATTTAGTTTAGTATAAATATTGTTGGAACTCTTGCAAAAAAATTAATATCCATATATTAATAATAAATCATAAAAAATTAATATTATGTTAATTTAATTTATTTATAAGTGAATAAAAAAAAATATTTAGTATTTAAAATATAATCAAATTGAAAATGTATCGATATAAAAACTGTCTATAGGTATATTTACATAAAACTTAATTAATTTCAATTATTAGTTAAGTTACATGTAAAAAAAAATAATTATATAAACAATAAATCTATTAATTAAAATTTAGTCAAATGATGTTAAAATATTTGTATTTGAATTTGATAAAACCACATTATCATTTGCATAGAAAGAAAATCGTCAACTTTCTTTTCTACCTGAAGTCATAATTATGCTTTTCGAGGAGTAATATACAGACGACTAGTCAAATACGAGGGGTTTATAGGGGCTCTTGGGATGGAGAAGGGGTTACCAGTTGGTTGCACGGTCCTTTTGGGTTAAAATGCAAAGAAGTCGACATTACATTTCCTAACCCTCTCTATTTGGATTACTTAATTAAACATTTATAATGAAGAAAACGAAATTCCGTAATTCTTTTGTAGTGGATATAATAGTAGAAAAAGAAGACAAAAACAAAACTCCACAACCAGAGAGTTTAATTAACTATTGAATAGGTGGGTGGAGAGGAGGAGGTTGAACATGCCGCCGCTGAAAGAGAAGATTGTTTCAATATTTGATATAAAAAAATTAAATATTCTTTGTATTTGTATTCTGGATAAATAAGAAGAGATTCCCTACCGAGTTGGCAAATTGTTATGAAAAACCACACAGATAAACTTTATAAAAAATAAAAAAATAAAAATATTTCATTTAAATAAATAAATCCAAAAAAAAACATGAATTTTTCATGTTATATTTTTGTACATATATGTATATATATAAGTTTAAAAATTTTGTTTGTTTCCCTATTGATTAATGAAAAAAATTTAAAATTTTATATTAAATATAAATATCTTTTTTTTTTTTGTAAATTATAATATATAAACAAGTTTATTAAAAATCAATTGAAATTGCCAGTTAAATTTCTATAAAAGATCTCTAATCATTTTATATCATTTAAATCTATCGAAATATTTCGTTTTATATCTATAAAATTTTGAAATTGAAGAATAACAAAACTTTCAAAGTAATTTTAATATAAATATATAAGAATACTATTATTTAGAAGTATATAAATCTTAAAACAAAAATGATTTAATTGAAAATACTTAGGTAATATTTTTTAAATGAAATAATTCAGGGGTCGGCAACCAGGTGCCCCCGAAGCCTTTTCAAGTGCCCGCGAAGCCATTTTCAAGTTCTCGCATTCAAATTACTAAGTATTAAATTATTACTTAAAAAAGGTAAAATGTTTTTGCGATCAGGCTCTTAAATATTTGCAATTTTCAATATGGCTCTAAGTATCACCAAGTGTGCCCACCCTTGTATTTGTATCTGTTATATTATTTCAGAAATGTGCTCGAATATTGAAAAAGGTTGCCGACCCCTGAAATAACTGAGGAGATAAATATTTTAAAATTTTTCTTTTATTTCTGAATAAATGATAATGATTAAAATAAAACTAGCTGCTCCTAGCGCCTTCGGCGCTCTTCACACCTAGACGGGGGCTCCGCCCCCTGTACCCCCGAGTGATACATAGTATTTGGTTGAAAGTCTGTATGTAAAAGGTTTTCATCCATTTTGTTTCAATCAGTATAAGTAGATAAGACATGTATTTGTTTTCTTGTAAAATATATTTTAATTTAATCAGTAAATTAATTATATATTATTATTGTATATGTTATATTTATCTAATTCTGTCTCTACAGTTTTCGAAAGTTCTTAGCCGCAGCATCCACAATTCTCTAAGCGTCCCTATCCTGAGCTACAACCAAATCCTACCCTGTCCCATCTCTCCCATGTCCCTTCCTTCATTGTCCACCCACCTTGGTCCTTGGTCTTCCACCGGATGTTTCCCAATCGGTTTCTCCCAATTTCTAGTTTCTCCAATTCCAACCACGTCCCCTTCCCATCCTAGCCTTCTTGATTTTATAACCTTAACTACATCTGGACATTATTTCTCGTTATGCCATCTCCGCCATCCCCCTGTGACCTCATCTTCTTTTGGCCTATAAATGCTGCGAACAATATTAATCTCACAAATACTCCAAATCTACTCTCGTCTCCCAGAGTCATCGATAGGGTGACCAAACGTCCCGTCTTTAGGTGCTCTGTCCCAAAAATGTCTTCGGGACACCCTACTGTTTTTTCAATATTTAGGACATTTCGTAATTTTTTTTTCAAAATTTTTTCAATTTAGTTCTAAAAAAAAGGTATACCGTTTGTCCCGGTTAGGTGTTTTCGAAATATGGTCACCCTAGTCATGGATCAACATGAAAAATAATTGTTTTATATATTTTAATTTTGATCCTCTTTGATGAGATAAGCCCCTTTACTGCATAATAACAGGCGTTACTCAATTACAACGTCGATTTAAATTCTTCTCGAATATTATTATCTTTGGTGATTAGAGATCTTAAGTATTTAAATATTTATACATTTTCAAATTCTACATTTTGTATGTAAGTCGTATCCGTATCATAATTCTTGAATTTTTTTGTTTAATTACATTTCGGTTGATTTTTCCCCAATTTCTCTAATCATATGTCTCCTCTTCCAGTCCAATTCATTTACCTATCAATGTTGCATAAGGAATTTAAATTTCTTAATTTGGCTAGAACACTCCATTTTTTAAAATTTTAAATAGAGAGGGAGAGAGAGAGAGGTTCTAATTATATATATATATATATCTGTTTCTATGACAGCAAAAAAGTAAACAAATTATAAACATACAAACACTCTCCTTTATATATATTTCTGGAAAATGGAACACCCGCAGCTCAGCTCAGGAGTTACCTAAGATTCTAATTTCTTTTTTAATTTTCATCATTTGAGGTACCCTTCACCTCAGAAAAATTTGGTTACCTTACTCCTTGTAGTTTAGGCTCTGGAGTTTTTTGCGTACAGACGGACACTAGCGTATTAAATATATAGATATTTAATAAATAAAACCACAATTACTAAATACTAACTGAAAGGGTGAAGTAATTGTTACTTTATTAAATAGAGAGTAATTAATTAGTTAGTAAAATAAAAATAATTAATGTAAAATGAAGATGAGGGTTCACATCATCTCAGAATGGTTCTTCATTAAAAATAAACAATCACAAAGACAATATTTTTAGGAGAAATTATTCAATTTATATTGCAATTTGTTTTACTAAATATATAATTGGTCAATAGTAAATAAAAATATTTTCCTTAATTATAAAATATTATTATTTTAAAAGGACTTCACTTTAAATAATTAATTACTATTTATTACGAGTGAGATTCAACATTTAAAATCAGATAATTTAATTGTATCTTTTTAATATATTTTAATCGATAAAGCTGATCAATCACCATCGTTCTAAATAAAGAATTTGAAGAGGTTTTCTTTTTTGTTTTTATTAAATTTCGTTAAAAAAAATTAGATTTAAGAAAATAATATAATTGCTAACAAATTAAATAGAAAAGCAATTCAATGAATATCCAAAACAGTAAAAAAATACGCTCCAAGGTTAATTAAATATTGTATTTAATTGCAATGCTTATTTGTATTTAATTTCTAACCCTTTCACGGGTTGTTAGAGGAGGGGGTGAGGTGGGGGGGGGGGGTGGAGATAAATGATTGCCTGATAGCCAAACCATTAAAAGAAAAAGGAAAAAAATATTCATCCTAACGAGAAACTCATTATTATCTCAACCAATTCTTCGACAATGCCAGAAAATGTAATTAAACTTGTCTTTTGTGTTATTTGGAAGTTTTAATTCAATTAAACTACACCCGCACCCCGTTATTATTAATCTTGGATATATTAAAAGAAAACAAAATATGTTTATTTAAAATTATATATAAACAAAACTGGTGTGTCGAAGTGGTAGTCAAAGAGGAAGGGAGGAGGTGTATCTGGAAGAAGAAGAAACTTTTGTTTGTATTAAATAGTTCAATTTCCATAGAAAAGCGTTATTTACCCCTGGGAGAGGGAGTTTTTAATTACTTTATATTTTTTAAAAAAATAAAGGCACCATAGTGTCCTAAGAGGAAGCAAAAAATCCACTTCGATAATAAAAATACGAGAGAGTGAGAGAGGAGGGGTTTATTTATATTTTAATTAAAATTTTATCTTCATTTCTTAATCAAATAATAAGAATCGAGACAGATGAAGTGGATAAACTTTATAAAAAAAAAAAAATTAAAAAAAAGAGTAATTTTCTTCTATCAAAATAATATTATTCATAAATAAAATTTTATTATGTTAAGCAAAATCTATTTTTATTATTATTAATATGCATATACAAATCAATTATAGAAAATTGATTTATGAAAATCTAAATGAATAAATAAATTCTTTGTAATAAATATTTTGATAACTAAAATTAAATAATATATTATCTATGTAGGTAACTAACTATAGCTATACATATATAAAATAAAAAGCCTTTTAATTAAAGTTTTTTTTCCCCTATTTATAATATAGTAAGTATAATATGAAATAATTTTAGATAAATTAAATTTTATGGGTCAGTTATTTTCAATTATTATTTTTTTTTTTTTAATTAATGAAGTAAATATAAAAAACTCACCTGTTAAATTGGAAGATCTTTCTAATTTATTAATAGTTTATCTTTAATATTGCTTAAATTTCTTTTTTTTTTTTTTTTTGTAAATCATTAAAATGAAGTTTAATTTGTGTAATTTGTTATTCTATTATATTTATATATATTATGATAAAATTCATATTTAAAAATTTATAAAGATTTATTTTAGAGAAAAACTAAAAACAAAAAATGAGTGTATTAAAATGATTCAGTAAAAATCATTTCAAATTAATGGCAATATTTGTCCACGTTGCAATATAATATACCCTTATGAATTTGATGGTCTGTAATTTTTCCTGAGTTGCTGATAAATAGAGTAACGCCGCCCTAAACCCATTATACCCTCTCTCCATCATCTCATACTATTGGAACGGGTTGGTCTCATAATAGCAGTTTGGCCTGAGCTATGCAAAGCCACGACCTCAGTGGCCCATTCTTATCAGGAATAAGCTAAGACTCTCTTCAAGATAAAGGCTATGTTTACAATATAGAGGAGTCCCCAACCACACAAAGCTGAGTTTGCATTACTTTAGGGTAGGACAACTCCCCAAACCTTTTCTACACCCCAATCATTTCATTCGATCGATCGAATTGAGCCATTAAACATGAAAAAAAAACATAAACATGTAAATTATAAATATATCCTATTGAAATATGCTTGTGTAAAAGAACATTAAAGACACTGTATATTTGTTTTATAATTTAAGATTTAATTGATAAAAATGTTTATAATTTATCGTTTCGAAATTTAATGTGTTAAAAGAACTTCTAATTTAATTTATATCTTTTAGATATGTAATTTTTTATTTTATTTTACTATGATATATTTGTTAATATTTATGTAAATATTCCTATTTAGAATAGGAAAATCTACTACTATATACAAAAAAATCAATTTATTAAATTACAATTAAATTACAATTATTTTAACACATTAAATTTAGAAACAATAATTTATAAACCTTTTTAACAATTAAATCTTAAATTATAAAACAAATATCCAGTGCCTCTAATGTTCCTTTACAGAAGCATATTTCAGTAGTATATATGATACATATACATATATAATTTACAAACATAACATTATAATAATTGTAATTTTTCTTTAACTACTTTGTTCTTTTATAAAACTAATAATACTTACATTATTATGCCAACTCAATATCAACAAATATTAAAAACATTAAATATATATATAATTAATCCATTAAATATGAATTATGGTTAATTTAAATGAAAGTTATTATACTTTTAGATAAATTAATAAAAGAAATAGGTAGTACGAGTTACTAAACATTTGCCATGATATATTTCATAAGAAAGAAAATAGAAAAAAAAATCTATAAATAAAAAAACAAATTAGTAAGAAATAAAATCAATAAATAATAAATTATTTTAATTAAATTCATATTTTCATTAAATCAAACATTTGTATTATTATTATAACTAAAAAGTAAAAAAAGTAATATTAATTACATTTAATATCATGATACGATAATAGATAAATTATTTTAAAATAAAAATAAGTTGACCTGTGGCCAGGCACAGAACCGACCGACGGTTTGAAATAAATTAATTTCCAGTTGCAGAAACAATTTCAAATAATTTAAATGTATCTATTAATGCAATAAAAAAACAGATATGGATATAACATAAATATTTTTAATTTTATTTTATTTATAATATATGAGGCACTGGCTATGACGTCATTTAATTTTAAATTAAGAAAAAACTAATGAAGATGATTTTTCCCGAGGATAGAACCAATAAAAAAGTGAATGATTCGTGGAGATATGTAAAAAATCTCCTCATGTGAAATTTGGTGTGAAAATAACCCTTCCCTTCCTATAGTCGATCGGTAATGCTACCACTTCCGGTTTACGGATATACATTAAAAGTTGAACACTTCATCATACTGATGCATTAAGTAAAGTCGATAGAAAGGGAAGTATGGTTTTCAGACCAAATTTCACATGTAGAGATTTTTACCTATCTCCACGATTCATGCATTTTCTTAACAGAAAAAAATATTTTTAGCATGTTTGTCCGTCCGTCGGTATTTGGTTTTTGGATTTTGATAAAATTTGGTAAATTTACTTAATGCATCAGTATGATGAAGTGTTCAAATTTTAATGTATATCCGTAAACCGGAAGTGGTAGCATTACCGATCGATTATAGGAAGGGAAGGGTTATTTTCACACCAAATTTCACATGAGGAGATTTTTTACATATCTCCACGAATCATTCACTTTTTTATTGGTTTTATCCTCGGAAAAAATCATCTTCATTAGTTTTTTCTTAATTTAAAATTAAATGACGTCATCCAACCCTTCATGACGTCACATCCTCCTCCTTATATATTATAAATAAAATAAAATTAAAAATATTTATGTTATATCCATATCAGTTTTTTATTGCATTAATAGATATATTAAAATTATTTGAAATTGTTTCTGTAACTGAAAATTTATATATTTCAACCGTCGGCCGGTCTGTGCCTGGCCACAGGTCAACTTATTTTTGTATTAAGATAGAAAAACTTTTAAATATGAAATTTTTGTCCCTGGAGAATAATTTTATTGGCATTTTAAATTAGAAAAGTTTAAGTATTTATTTCTTATAATTTATTGTTGTATTGTTTGTAAATGTGTAATATGTATATTTTAAATGAATAAATCAAATTTATAGTCTATACTTCTTGAATAATATAAGACCCTAATACAGAATGAGACTTTATGTAGAATTATTAATGTGTTAACAAAAGCGGTGGTGACAAAGTGGGGAAGGAGAAGATCTTTGATTTAAAATATTGTATCTATAGATAGAGAATTTAGAAGAGAATTAAATTGTATATTAATTGTCAAATATAAAAATTAACATGAAAAAATAGTTTAAAAAAAATAAAATAAATAAATACATATACTATTATATTATATTAGAATACATACATAGTTGTACTATAATACATGAATATGAATTCAATTTAATTATCTCTGAATATAATATTAGGAATATAGAATTAATAGAATTCATTAATTCATCTCATTATAGAGTGGATTGTGAAAATATGCCTCTCATGAAGAAAATACAATTCCGATGGAAAATTTAATGGTAATCGTATTTAATGTATCGCTGTCAATTTATGATAAATCCTTCCGGAATAAATAATAATCATTATATTATTGATTGATCATTATTTATGTTTCACGTTATAATATTAAATTATCATTTGGAAAATATAATAATTTAAAAATTTAGTTTCTATCTATATACAGTTAATTTAATTTACTAAACTAAAAAAAATTCTTTATCCCCTCTAAACTATTACCTTTTTTGTAACAAAAAAATAATTTCTGACAAATTTTACAAGTAAATCAAAAGTTTAAATTTAAATTTTAATTTATAAAAAAGTTGTTTTTATATTACCGATATTCAAAAAAATAATGCTCAATATTCCTAAATAATTAATAAAATTCTAATTAAAATTTTCAGTTATTTTCTTTGTAATGTTAATTTATGATAAGAGATAGCAGAGAAGTTGATTTTTACTATCTCGCCAGAGATATTACTATCTCGCCAGAGATAGTATTGCGATCACGAAAATTTTCGATGTTGAGATTTTGATGTTTCTATACGTTTTGAAGGTTCCTGAATCATTTTCACTAAGGTTGAGAAAAATGTCTGTGTGTGTGTGTGTGTGTATGCGTGTGTGTATGTATGTAGGCAAGATTACGCAAAAACGGTTTGAGCTAGAATGATGAAATTTGGTACATGGACATTATTCAAAATTCATAGTTTTCTATCAACTTTTGAGAAATGTAGCTCAACCGGAAGAGGGTCATTACCTACAACGTTTTGATTTTTTTTCCTCTAAAGTGACCGTAAAAATAAAGATATAAGTTTGATAATTTTTCACATGATTAATAATTGTATAAAACTGCTATATATAGAATTTCAGCTTGATTGATTCGCTGAAATTACCAGAATTAATTTTTTAACACTGCAAATCTCACGCGCCAACACGTGACGTGGTGCCATCAACAAAAAGCCAAACATGCGCTGGTTTAATATTTATTATTTATTATTTATAATTTATAATTAATTAAATTTAATTTAAATATAATATATTATGTTATTTAATCCAATTCAAATTGCGAGATAGTCGAGTGGAGACACTCCAGCTTATTTTTAAAGAAAATAGATGGATATTTGTGGAGGAGAATTTAGAAAGAGGGAGATGTGATAATTTTTTTTTTTGAACCCCCCCCCCCTCCCACCTATAATGTTTTTTTCTTCGATCGGGTCACTTTACTTTTTGTTTGTTTTCTCCTTATGGTTAGACAGATTGTGTGTATATGTAAATATATAATTGAGATAAAAGTCGTGGGAATTTAAATGCATTGTCACAACTATTTTCAAGTATTTTCAACCAATCATGATCAATAAATTAATAAAATTTAATTATTCAAATATGAAAATCTTAAAATATATATTTTTAAATTAGATTTAGATTAGATTTAAAGATGCTGACAGCTCTCGTTGAAACATTTTATCTCTTTGTAAAATTAACATGATTTTTTTTAAATATTCAATTTATAAATGTAACTGAAAATTAATAATAAAATCAGTTGGTTAAAAGTAGGTTATTAAAAATACACGGTTTTATGTTTTAAGATAAATGTTTTATTAAATTTAATGATCATTTGGACAGTTACATCATCATTAGAAGTTTTTACTATACAGTAGTATACTGTAGTATACTGTAGTAAAGTATATGTAGTTATATATCTACCTTTAACCTATTGATTTTATTAATAATTTTCAGTTGCATTTAGAAAATGAAAATTGTTAAAAAATATTTCAGGTTAAATTTCCATTTTTGTTTTTTAAATGAAGTTTATTTTTTATTTAATATTTAATTTCTAACATACATATGTTGATTTTATTAATTTCTTTTTTCAATTAATATAAATAAGTTAGAGATAGACAGGTTTTCTATAGTAAAAAATAATATTTCCTATTTTCCAAAGAATGTTTTATCATACAACTAACTATAAATTTAGGTATATATGTATATAATGAATAATTCATCCCCACCCCGAACTATATACTTAAACGTTTAACAAATATAGAAAATATATCAACATTTGTGAAAATATTTTAAAACCAAACATGAATTAGAAATCTGTTGAATTTACGTTAAAAAAAAAAATATTTTACTTCTAATCCGATTTTGCCGCATCAAATATTTTTCTAATCCGCCATAACGTGTTATGTACAATTGTTTTTAAGCTGTTCATTAAATCAGATTGGTAAAAAATAAACTTTACCTGGACAGAGAAAAAAACTTTTAAAACCCCGAGGAAAATAAAAATAAAATAAACTTTGAATAGGATTGGAGGGTAATTCATAAAAGAATATAAAGAGCATGGCAAATTGAAGGAATTTCGGTAGAATGTTTTTGTTTTTAAAATAACATATTCCTCTGAGTTTTTCTTTTTCTTTTTTTTTTATTGAACGATTTGAATATTATATCACAATATCAAATCTTTCTACTAAATCAAATACCTAAATATTTTCCTTCCTATTAAATGAATAAAATTAATTTTTTAAATTCATTTTATAATTAATAGAAAAATTAATAAAATATTTATTTAAATAATTTATATGATTTTTTAAAAAAATATTTCTTATTAGATTCGAATAATTTTAAATTTTTTATTTTTTTAATTAATTTTTGATTTCCATACTCATTTTCAGAATAATAAAATATATTCTACTATAAATTTCATAAAGGATAAACTTATTATAATTTATTTTGTAATTAATTAATCAATTTTTCTATAGTTAAAAGCTTCATTTTGGGTCAGTGATTTTAATGGAACACAATTTATAGAAGTGGAAACAGGAAAATTATTACTACGCTCTCTCTCTCGTTGTACTAAAACTCTCTACTACAAAAATATATATATATATATAATATATGTAATAAGACGAGGGCAACTTGCATAATTTCATAATTAATTAAACCATATTGCCGTTCTCTCTGGCCCTTTGAGTCTATAAAGTTTGTCATTAGGATAATAGCTCCTCACGGCTAATAGCTCAAAAGAGTCTAATTCAGCTGCATTTAGAGGCGTTAGAGCCCCCATCCCGAGTTAATAATTCAACAACACAACGAATAGAGGTGAGAGATGTACAATTTTCATTCATTTTTTTTCAACATTCATCACCCACTTAACAATCTCCCTATATAAAATATTTATTTATATATATTTATGCTAGTATGATCCAAAACAACAGCTAAAATAGCACCAATTTTTTTATATCCCTTTTTAAATCTTTTTTTTTTATTACAAACCGGAAATCGTTTAAATAACTAAGGGACATATGAAAAAAATTGGAGTGGATTAATATCATCTACTTCTTTAGGAAAGGGTTATTTTTCTTTCTCTCATAGCGGGGTAAAGAGGAACATTTTTTTTTATTCGTTTAAAAGAAAATGAAATTTTTCTCTTATATTAGAGAAAAAAACAATTGGATTTATTTATTATTTTACATTCAATAAACGATAAATATTTTAAAATACAAAAACACTCAATTAAACTGAACATGAATCAATTTTTGGCAGATCTTTATTTTCAATTTTTGCTCATCATTTAATAGATTGCACAAATAAATTGAGATTTCTTTTTGTTTGTTTATAACTTAGATATTCTACATCCACCATTAAAATTTATATAATTAATCCTTTTCCTCATTTTCTTTTATTAATTAATTTATTATTATTATTATTATTATTATTATTTCACATCCAATATATATATATATTTGAATCACAACAAATTTTAAAAGTTTCTCAGCCCCCAGCCCCCTCTCACTTGACCGCACCGGAATAAAATCTGAATGTATAATTTTTCTTTTCAATATTTTTTCCTCTTTTGTTCTGCTTTTTAATTACGCCCTTAAATCTTCAGTAGGAATGCACATCCCGCACCTCTTTCAACCAACCCAAATATATATAACTCTTTTAATTACCGAATAATAATGATGTAACGATGTAAAATGTTTCGCCTTCTCTCGCGTTTCTATTTATACAAAATTCAAACAAGAAGAAGTGTGAAATTTAAGCAATCTTAAAAGGAAGCTATTTAACTCAGAGTTTCCTTTTTACTCGTGGATCAAGAAGAAGTAGAGGCAACGAGCTTGGTGTGGGTAAGGCGGGGGGGAGGGGGGACGCGTAAAGAAAAAAAACAAACAAATAGAAGTGGAATTACAATTCAACAAAAAGTTAGCAAACAAACAAACAAATTGTGAATTGTTGGTGTATCTCAAGTGACAAATAGTCTTTTGAACTTTCACGTGCAACTGACTTTTAAAAGTCTAATAAATTCATATAAACAATGTGAAGATGAAGAGAAATGGCGGCCGATGAAAAGCTAACGGGATAAAATTAACATAAAAAAAATGAAAGAGTGAAGGGGGGTGGTAGAAAAAAACATGATGGTTGGTTGTACTATAATAATTCCAACTTGAATTTTACGATATTCTAATCATTATACTTTATTTGCCTAAAAAACAATAAATTTTCTCATTGGGTCATCAATAAAACTTTATAATATTTGGAAATATCAATAAAATGTTATTACTTATGTAATTTGATAAAATACATTTAGCTGAAGTAAACCGTTTGATTTTGGATTCGTGCCACTGAGAACATTTCGTTAAGAAATTTAGCCCTGTTTGATATGGTCCATTTGTTTCAACTACCACCCTTCCTCCTCTATCCTCTGGCTTCTCCAATCACCCTCCATCTCTATCATCTTGAATACTGCTTTCAAAATCAAATTAGAGTAATTTATATTGATGATTTATAAATGTATTTGTTTCAAACACAAAACACATTTAAGACAAACTTTTCTTTTAAATTAATAGTATTTCCTCTGGGTTTAGTGATATGTAATAAATGTACATATATAACTTTAAAATTTATCTTAAACCTAATGAAACAATTTAACATACAATTCTGTTCTCACACAAGAGTACCTTCTTCAGATAAGAATTTTAACATTTAATGGACAATGGAACACTACGAATATCTTATTTATAGTGAGATAATCTTATTCTTGTATAAGTCAGATACAAGAACGTGGATGATTACACCACACAAGCAGAGAACCACCATCAGACCATTATTAGGAACGACCCTTCTCCCAAATTTAACTAGAGGGTGATGTATGAGGGTAGGTCAATAAGTTGGTGACTTTTTGAATTTCCTGTCTCTTAAATAAAATAGCAACAATTCTCCTGTCTGCATGACTATCAGCTGAATCCTGTCGAAATTTGAACAAGCTGGGTCTTTTAGTTTTTGTTTGATCCATTAACAGCAGAATAGCTCATAATTTGAGGAAAATAAATTGAAAAAAGTGATTTTCCATGAAAATTCATGAATTGGAATACGATTTGCTTCCACATCGCTAAACAAATTATATATTTTTTAAGTAAAGTCGATGTGACTTGTTCTTCAACTCCTCACTGGAAGTTATGATTATTGTTGTTATTCTATCCCTACTATGACTATTTTATTTCCAAGTATATTAAAAAGAGATACATTCTTTTTCTTAGAATTTAAAATATTAATCAGTCCAGGCGTGGGAAAGCAAAATGGTATTTAAAATATTTGAAATAAAAATAGAGTCAATTTCAAATGTCTATGCGTAGAAATATGTGAAAAGTGCAGTTTCTCATGCAAATATGATTAAACTATCAAGCGAACATTTTTTCATAAAAGAAAGTAAAAAATCTTCTATAAATTTAAGTGAGGGGGTGTGATGTGACTGTATTATTTGTATCTTACACCAACACAACATTTTTTATAAAAACAATTTATATAATCTCATTTAAGTATAAGTTTTTTTTTATTAATTAAAATTCAATTATAAATGTATAAAGATTTTTAATAGATTAAATAATCACTCATCTCCTTAACAACTACAAGCAGCTTCGAGAAATTTGACAGGTTACGGATTAGAAGAAAAATAAGCAAGAAGAGCACAACAAATCTCAACATTATTTTTTAATATTAAATAGTAAATGTTTTCATTGATAAAATGCTATATATTTTGTAGATACCAGGGAAATACAACCATAACATCGAAATAAAGAATATTTTTAATAGATTAAATGGAGTTCTGAAAGTTCAGAACTATAAAAGCATTCCAGTGAATTAATAGCGCGTTGTAAGGTAAATTACCTTACTTTGCTTTACATTGTTAAACATTGATAAACAAGGGTCACTAAATTGCAGAAACTGTATTTTGAGTAGAATACTTTATTTACTTTTTAGTAAAACTTAATAAATAATTAATAAAATAAGATTGTATGCAATTAATTAATAAATTAAGGGATTTAAATTAGAAACTATACTTCAATATATATATATATATATATATAGATAGATACAGTTATTTGATTTTTTTGAGTTTATTTTGAAAATTGTTGTTAAAACAATTTATAAATATCAATGTTTATTTTTTTTTTGTTTTGTTTTAAAGACATTTCATTGTCATTTTGAATAAATTATATCCCTTGTTGTGATTTACATTTTCCAACGTGTAGTGGCTTCTATTTTTAAATGAACAACCAGTTCAAGAAGCTTTCCAAAATAATTACAACCTATAATTCAAATGTTTTTTCTTTTTTTTTATTTCTTCTACACCATCCTCCCTCATCCCTCCCCCATTCCACGGTCTTTTCTTTTTGCTACTACTTCTGCTGTTGCAAGTCTTATTTGTTCATTCGAGAGGTTTCCTTTATAAATTTCGGATCAATTTGTTAAAGTAGTTCAAGTTTATTTGGCTTTCTATTTTTCTCCTTTGAAAGACGCCTCATAAAAACAGCGTGAGTGGGTGGAGGAGGGTAAAAGTGTAGAGGACAGGAAAGGGGTGAAGAAGAGGTCGGGCAAGTCCCATGGGGTGTTTGAAGTCGAAATTTAAACAAAATCGGAATGGAAGGGATTCATTCAAAGGCTCGAAAGGCTATTAAAAGCCAACAGAACGACATTCCATCGACACTTGGAGAAACGTAGCGGGGGAGGGGAGTGAGAGCAATTTTCAATCCAACAACTTGAGAAGTTGATGCGAATGCGAACGGAAGATTATATGAAAAAAAAGATTTCTTTACCAAGTTTTGTGGAAATATCATTTTTAATTAGTACTTTTTTTCATTTCAATCAAATTTATCGGACAAATGGACCAACGAATACTGAATTATTAGATTTAAAATAATAATTTTCTAATAAACAGAACCTAAAATCGTTCTATTTCATAAAAAAATAAAATATTTTTATTTTGATTATTAGATATAAATAATTTTAAGTAAAAATACTATAATAATAAGCTTAGGTAATCAATTATGGTATAAAGTTTTAACAAAATTTTTTGTCTAAATTGAACTACTTTAAAATTATTATTTGAGTTTGGATTAAAAATTTAAAAACTTTCATTTTTTTTTTTATTAAGGAATTAAGTTCCTCTCCAACGCCCTGTGCATCCTACTCCTCAAAGACATATAAAATAAATATATGAATTGCAAAGTCTCTGATCTATTTTATAAATATTAAAATGAAAAATATTAGTGTAAATGTACCAGTAGTTGACACTTGAACATTTAATATCGGATAATAAGACTTCTATCTGTCTAAACATTTCTAATTTTATATGAAAGTAATTCCTTCTCTATTGAAGATGTGTAAATATAAAAGTTTTGAGTCACCGTCTGAGTAAACGGTATAAAAATTACTTTTTATAGTATCGAACAAATGTATATTTTAATATTTTTTTGAATGTTTAAGGTGGCAAATTACTAATTTTTATTCTTATTTTTGTTTTTAAGTATTGACATCAATATTAAATATTATTAATTGAATGTCCATATTACCTAATATTTAGGGTGTCAACTACTTGTGTTTTTAGATGCTGATGTTAAAAAATTTATAAACAATAAAAGAAATAGAAAAGAGCGTTGGTTTGCAAAATTCTTCATTATTCACCCAAAACTCAAATTGATATCTGATAAAAAACAGAAGTTATCAAATTTTTTTTCATAAAGTTGTCCTTATAGCAGTGCTCCGCAACCGGTGTGACGCGGCACACTGGTTTGCCTTAAAGGAGATACAGGTGTGCCGCCGCGATCAAATGAAACTTAGAAATCCGCATATAATATAATTATAAATCAAAAAAATATAAATTTCTTATATTCATGTATCTCCTTTAAGGCAAACCAGTGTGCCGCGTCACACCGGTTGCGGAGCACTGCTTATAGTGTCAACTACTGGTACATTCACCTTAAATAAATGTCAAAATTAAATTTCCATTTCCCCATGAATGTTATTTATAAATATAATATTTAGAGTAGGATATACGTAAGAGGAGGAGTATAGTACCTGCAAAAATGAAATTAAGTTATTATAACTGCGACTGGATGGGAGAACAATTAATGATTTAGTGAAGAATAATGAATGAAATGGCCTTTCATGCTGAAGTCTTAACCCAAATAATAATAATAACCCAAGGTTTTATTTATATACTAAATTAACTTATTAACTAAATTCATTGCTTTGTTTATTATTTCTTCATTCTCACCTTTTTATTGATTATCTAAAACAAAGATAAAATAAATTAATTAAATAATTTATATAATTGAAAATAATAAGTAAGTTTTGTATTTCCAAAATAACTTATTTTGAAAAGAAATTTCTAAAATTTCATTTAATATTAATTTTATTAAAACCATATATCAATCATATATTTATTTATTGTTCGCATTTAAAATCATGTTTCAGGTTTCAGATAATACCATCATATTTTTACTTTCAATAAAAAGTAAAATTCTGTGCCTCTTGTATACTAAACCTATTAAAAAAAAGAAATTTTCTATTTGATGGGCAATTTTTTAAGCAAATAACCTTTAATTTTAAATGAAACTTGAATATCCATCTCGTGATTTTATTAAAAAAAACCGCCGCTCTTTAATCATCCTCTCAATAAAGAGAAAGTACTAAACCCCCTCCACCCATCCTACTTTATTCTAACCACTCTATTTTTATTCATTCCGCTCTCTCTCTCTCTCTCTCTTTGTACACTTTAATCTGTTCTAAAGTGGACTATTATATACTAAAAGTTGGCTGGAAATAATTTTTTGTTATAAATCAATCTTTAATAGAATATAATATATATTTATTTAATATATATATATATATATATATATATATATATATATATATAAATATATGAAACTTTTTTGATTACTGCGATAAAAATAAAAACAACGAAACAACTCCCTAAAATATAGTATAAGAATATATAATATAAAAATAATATAAAATTTTTTATGTTTTTATTAAGGTAAATAATATAATATATAATATACATATATATCAATAAGCAAACACCGAGATTATATATATATATATACAGTGGCGCAACCAGGATTTGATCCTGGGGGGGGTTTTGACTAGCCGCTCCACCTTCCTATGGCGCCCCCCCCCCCCCCGGGCTCTCTCAAAGACAAATTTTCTTTAAGATTTTTTTTTATATTAAATATTTAAAAAAGTTTTGTAAATGAAACACTGATTTTACAAAATCTGGCAAAAAAATTTAATTTTGTATTTTATTTACTCATATTCACAGTTTTAGAAAGAAAATATTTTTTTCCAGCTATAAGTAAATTATTTTAGCTTTCCTCATGAAATAAGGATAGCTTATACGATGATCGGAAAATTTTGAAAATTTTTGCTCCGAGATTCTTTGAGATTTTCACTTTTCAGACGGTTCTGAATCCAAAACTGCAAAAAAAATTTTTTGAACCGGCTCGTTACCGAGATTACGTCTAAACAAAATGAGATATTGTATTGAAATTTGATATTTACATGTTTTTTTTTGGGAATGATGGGCGGAGATTGGATTGTTGTTGGACAAGATCGGACCATAAGTAAGGGTAGTTTAAAGATGTGTCAAAGCATATTTTATTGATTTTCTCAATAAATACCGATTTTTATGAGAATTATCATACTATTGTATTAAATTTATAGGGAATCGAATTTAATAAAAGTTTCATTATATTCATTTTTACCTAATCTTAATAATAAAGGAGTTATTTATAAAAAACTATTAGGTTGTCCCATAAGTTTTTTCCGCGTCAAGCTATGAATGAATCTAACTGCCTATGTTTATATATATATATATATATATAAACATGCAGGCTTATCTCTTAGCCGTTTATGGCATCTTATTTAATCATCCCAGAGCTTTTTCAGAATTCGTTTCGTTGGTGACAAAGTCTCTTTAAAATCTTTCTACTATGGAGAGCCAAAAGATCATTTGCAGAAGAGATTTGCACCGTTTACGGGATTGGTGCTTCGACTATTAGGACCGTCCGCAATTGGTTTAAGAAATTTAGAGCTGGCCACCCAGCAACGACGGATATTATCAAGACTGCATGCTGAAAATCCACGATACAGTGTGCGCGAGATAGCTGGTGAAACTAACATTCCCAAAACAACGGCACATAAGCATTTAATCAAAATGGAATATGCGAGTCGATATGAAGCTTGGGTTCCACACCAATTGACGGAGACCGGCCTTATAAAGCGCGTCCCTACGTGCGATTTGCTTCTACAGCGACACAAAAGAAATCATTTCTTAAAGAGTCTTGTCACTGGAGACGAGACTTGGATTTTGTATCAAAATGTGGATCGAAAACGGATTTGGTCTAAAGAAAATAGACCTTCAACTGTTGCGAAGTCTGGGCTTCATCCGAAGAAGGTTCTTTTGTGCATTTGATGGGACTGGAAGGGTGTACTGTACTACAAGCTCCTTCCTGAAGGTGATATGATCAATGCTGACAAATATTGCAATCAACTGAATTAACTAAAAACCGCTATAGCAGAAAAACGGTAAGAATTGGCGAACCGACGAGGTGTAGTATTCCATCACGGCAACGCAAGGCCGCTTATTGCGATGATCGTAAGGCAAATATTATTACAGTTTGATTGAGACGTTCTACCTCATCCTCCATACTCCCCAAACCTTCCTCCATCCGATTATTACTTGTTCCTCTCCTTAAAAATCTCTCTCCGTGGTAAATCTTTCAAATCCATAATCGAAATAAAAACGTACCTAAATGAATATTTTGAAAGTAAGCCTCAACTATTTTGGAAAGAGGGCATAATCAGACTTCCTGGGAGATGGAAGAAGGTTATAGAACAGAATGGTTCATACATAACATAATAAATCAACCTTAACCAACAAATATCGTGTATTCATTTCGCATCAAAAAAAGCGAAGAAACTTATGGGACACCCCAAGTACTTTAAGATTTCGAAAGCTTTTCGTCCGCCCGTAGTGGCAGGATATTTTGAAAGAAATCATGTAAAAATCCCTTAGAAAAAATCCCTAAATAAAAAATTTCCCTAATTTTTTTGTACTTATTTAATAATGAAAAGCCGAAGAGACTTGAATGAGGTAGTTATGCTTGGTGTCATCACATCTGTTCCATCTGGTTTTTTAGCGTCCCATTTTTCATGGTTTGCCTTCATTTTGGTCAGAAGCTCATCATGCGAGTCGCTGAATCGTTTCCTTGGTGGATCAGGCTTCTTACCAAGAACATCACGACAGATTTTCAAAGAGATAAGGTTATGCTCAATATGGATTTGCTTAATCAGGTGACCCATACTGATGTCTTATAACCTTCTAATGCATTGTTTGTTCGAGGCAAACCCATCAAAGTGGCATCGTAGATGTTCCAATGTTCCAATGTCGAATTCGGGGGGTCATAAAAGCCAGCCAAAAATTGTTCACTTAGCCAAGTGCGCTCGAAGGAAGAAAAAAGATCACGAAGTTTTGCTTGGTAGGCTACAATGACTTTTGATGGTGGTACCAAAATCAAAGCTGCAAGAGTTTGTAAATGAGTGGAGTTGTCAGGATTATCTATATCATTATAGAGCTTCAAAACTTCTCTGGCATTGATTTGATGTTTCTATAAATGCATTGAGCAAAATGAAAAAGACAACCTTTGATGATTGTAAATTTCACAAATTGCGTTATATATTCCCTGGTGAAATATACGGTGCAAATGGTGTATTTTGTATTTGGAATCATTAAGCTATTAAAACGTATGCTAATAAACGAAATTTGAGTAAATTCCCTTTATTTTACATACGAATTTGACACCCCTATTTTTTTGGAAAAATCACGTGTCTGGGCCATATGTATGTATTTTTTTACCTATTTTTCCCTATTCGGTCCAGGCTCGATTACCTCCTTGGGAGGTCGTGTCTCAGGCAACTGGGTGTCATGCTCACCTTGTAATTAAATTTTCTTAATCACAATTAAAATTAATACAAAAATGAAAAATTTTGTTTTTAGTGCTTTTTTCTTTTAGGGATTTTTTGAGTCATGGATATTTTTATTTAGGGATTTTCGGTTTTAATGATTTTTCTTTTTAGGGATATTTGGTTTTAGGGAGAGAGAGTTTTGACTTTTATGGATTTTTTCCTTTAGGGATTTTTACCCGTTTCCATTTTGAAAAAATTAGTCTTCGCTTCATAATTTTTATGAAATATTTAGAATTTGAGTAATATTTTTCTTTATTTTATATTTAAATAATAGTCAAATTGGAAAATTTCACAATCATCTAAGAATCTAATATTAAGTCTTTTGTTTTTTATGATTTAGGAGAAATAATAAAATAATTTTTTATTTCTTATATTTAATTCTGTACGAAAAAATAAGCAATTTTTATTTTTGTTAAAATTATTTTAAAATAAAATAAACTTACTTATTATACACTAAATTATACTTTATGAATTATTTTTTTTTCAAATAAAAAGAAGGATTATATTTTTTCTTTTCTATTTGTAATATAGTACATGATATACAGCAATGTATATTTTTTTCTCTCCTGGGGGGGGTTTTGACCCCCAAAACCCCCCCCTGGTTGCGCCACTGATATATATATATATATCAAAGAGAGTTTTGAAAAGAGAATTGTGTTCAAGAGTCATAATTTAAAATTATACTAATTATTTCGTTGATATTTATGCAACCAATATTAATCAATGAATAAAATTTGAAAACAATATAAAATTGACCATTGAACCATGTTAATGCAGAGACCATTACAGAGATTGGTAATTGGGTAGAATTTGAAATTTTTCAAAAATTATAATCATGAACCTTAAAAAGAAAATGTGATTTACGAGTATAATCTAATTAAAAGATAGAATAATATTTTTTTTCTCAGGATAAAGTTTATTAAATTTATTTAGAATTATTTTTCCACCATATGTGAATTTTAGTGGTATTTTAATATTGTAATGCTTTTTATTCGTGTGTCATTTCAGTTCAGATAATTATAAACGTTTGATCGGGCAAAATTAAGTAATGTCGATTTTCATTTACCTCTCTGTCATGTGTTCATCATTATTCATGGAGGGGATGAGAATCAATTAACACCAATTGACCCTTCCGTTAGCCTATACCATATATAAGGTGTATGTATATATATATATATGGCTTCTCTTTTTACTTCCAAATATCAAAATTTAATTAGTGAAAAGTGATACTGAAATAAAATTAACGGTTAAGATTATTTTCTTGTCTTTCTATATATATATAATTTCCAATTCCAGAGATTTATGATTAATTTAAATTATTATTATAATTAATATTTATAAAAATAATTTTTTCTTATAAAAATATAACATCTATGAATAATTTATAGTATATTGATTTTTTCAATTTTAAGTTTAAAAATAAATTATGAGAAATCTTGTAAAAATTGTTGATTATATAATAAATATTTACTAGTATATATAATAAGTTGACCTGTGGCCAGGCACAGAACCAACCGACGGTTTGAAGTAAATTAATTTCCTTTAGCTACATTGATGAAATGAGCATTTAAGCTGCTTCGTCCCCGTCGCATGCTCGGCAATATCTATCTTTCTGATTACTTCATTTGAGATAAAAATTCAATGTAGCTGAAGCCATGGTAACGAATTTATTTCAAATCGTGGGTGGGTTCTATGTCTGGCCACAGCTCATTTTTATTTTTTTATTTATTTTTAGTTTAATTATTCAATAATTAATCCCAAATATTTTGGGACAATGAATATAAAATTAATACTTTGTAAACTACCATTTCCGGTTTCCGCATATACACCAAAAGTTGATAAATTCATGCAACTGATGCCTTAAGTAAATATACAAAAATTTTATCAAAATCCGTTGAGCCATTCAAACTGTACACATCTATACGGACCCACAGACGGACGGACGGACAGACTGACACTGTTTTTTGTTAACAAAATGCATGATTCGTGGAGATATGTAAAAATCTTCACATGTGAAATTTGGTGTGAAAACATCGTCAGTCGGTAAAAAATAAATATTTACTAGTATATATAAATATATATATTTATGTGTCAATTAATAATTAAGTTTAAGCAAAAGACAAAAAATTTCAAAAAATGAAAAACGAAATATTTAGTGATTTTTATCTTTGATAATTAAGTATGAATCTTATAAATGTTATACATAAACAAATTTTCCCATAAAAAGGTAATATGAGAATATAATTTCCTTATGGATCAGATCCTTTTGATTTACAATAATTAGAAATAATTTGAAAAAACTCTAGAAATATTTCTATCTAATGTAATTTTAGAATATAAACATCTGGGAATGCGCAAGCTTGCATTGCCAAAACGAACTTAAGTTCGGATTAATTAATTAATATAAATTTTAAAATTTTTAACTTTGGACGCCATTCTGACTATGTTCCTGAAGTGATATCAAAAAATAAAAAACACTTTACATTAATACTTTTTGATACAGTATTCGAATCTGAAATCAGAATTTAAAATTTCGCATTTTTAAATATTAAAAATTTCAACTTTGGACGCCATTTTGACCATGTTCCCGAGGGGGTATCAAAAAATGAAAGGCACTTTACATTACTACTTTTCGATGCTCTTTCCGAATTTGAAGTCAGAATTTCAAAATTTTGAGTTTGATGTCGGTCAGAACGACAGACTGAACGATTTTATAAACTCACTTAAGTTCGTTGAAAATTAATATTAAAATATCTATTGTGTAAATTTCAACTAGAAACATTCATGGAAGATGGGATGAAATAACTTTCTAAATTAAATCGAAAGAGTTTCTGATAATTTGCTATTTTAATCTTTACTATGTTTATAGATAAATGATAAAAGAAATAATTGAAATAATAAAAAAAATAAAATAGAAAAATTTATATTAAACAAAGTGAAAGAAAATGGATAAACCTCCAAACCCATTATCATTAATTTTATCGAGTTTGTATTAAAATGACATACTGATTATAAATATATAGTAATTTCTCAACTGATAATTTATAAAATATTTATTAATATTAAACAAAAAAAATAAATTAGTAAATCCAAAGATTCTATAAAAATAATAAATAAATAGAGAAGCCAACTTGTCGAAATTGATCTTCTCTACGGGGATCAAAATTCAAAATATCTCATTTATATATATGTATAAATATAATGTGAAAAGGAAAGTAAAACTTTGTGAAATTCCTCCGTCCCTAAATGTTGTAAAATTATCTTCCAGGCATTATTCTTGTTTAAAAAATTAATTTTAGATCACAGGTCGATTTTAAGAATTAAGAAGGAAATCGATTTTATTAAGATAAAAATAAATAAAGGCTCAGGCGTGGGTTGAAGTACTTGAATTGACTTGTAAAATATTCATTGTCATTGCAAACTTTGGCCCTTTTGTCCTAAATATAATTCTTGGGTAAGAAAACGATCGAGGGAGAAAAGATATATACTATATAATAATATTATTATTCCCTCTTTTTTTTTGTTTTTGGGAGAAAAAGATCTTTAATAACTTTTGAAAGGATATTTTTATGTATATATATATAGGTATATATTTATAAGAGTAAGAAAAAGATGCCGAAGGGGGTTATTATTGTTTAAACTTCTCCATATATATTATCATAAATTAAAATATGGAAATTTATATATTCAGTTTTGAATATTACAAAATCAATCCTAAGAAAAAAAATATCTATAATCATATAAGTATTATTAAATATGTCATGAAATTAATTTTGTTATATATATTTTCAAATTACCCAAGTCACAAAAGATCTATTAACAAAGAGAACATATAACACACATGAGATGATATATTTATATAAAAACAATTAAATAAACAATTGTCATATTTATTTATTTAATTATATATGTTATTGCATAATTATTATATTAATATACTGTAATATATAATCCTAAAAAATACATTTTTTATGTATATAAGGGTGAGAAAGCTAGAACTTTCATTTTTGAACACGTGCTAAATTAAAGAAAAGTACGTTTGGTCATGGGACATGTTGTCTGCACATGTACAGGGACCCATCCATGTGTTCAAAGTGGGGGAAAGGTTTCATTATTGGTGAAAATGATATTTGAGTTAGTCTTGATCAGGCATTGGAGGGAGACACATATATCCCTGCAGGAAGGACATCATACACAACCCCTTTTTGAGAAATGTTGCTGCACAATAGATGTTCCAGTTAAATCCGCAGGAAGACAATCAGGACTCAAGTCTCCAATGAACTCTCCATTCCTTTCTTTCATGCTAAGTGATAACACTTTCATAATTAATAATTAATTATAATTGCAATTGCTAAAATATAAATTAAATTTCTTTTAATTTATATTTCTATTTTTACGGTACCTTTCAATATGTTCTATTTTATATTAATTTCATTATTATCTATTTTGTAAATTTAAGTCTCCTAGTTTTATTAAATAAATAATTTGTTATAATTTTATATAAGCATTTCAAATTGAACCTATTCAATCTTATTATTTCCCATATCAACCTACGCGGATTCAATAACCCATTTAATTATCCAAAATTCATCCAGAGTGCTACCAATTAATTAAACTAATTTTATTAACACATTATTTCTTATAAAATACCTCACCCACTTTTCCTCTTATATACGACAATACTTAACCAAATAAAATATAAAAAGTAATTTTAAAGTATAGTGAAATAAAATATTTTTCTTTTCTTTTAATATATAAATTGCTTTTATATATTTATTTCCATCCTACTTTTTTTTTTCTTCTTTTTATAAATTTAACCATTTTCTTCATTTTTGTTTTTTAAATTTTTGATAAAGTATTAAAAGAAAATATTATTTTGCTTTTTAGATTCAACTTGAGATGCTTTGATAGAAAATACTTATATATACCTATATTATAAAAAAAATGTAAAAGGTAAAAATTCAAAATAATAGATTAGAACATATCACGGAAATTCTTATAAAAATTTTCAATTTAAACTTTCTAATTTTTATTTTTACAAAATTTTCTCTTAAAAAATAAAGTTTAATTTAATATTTATTTAAACTTTTCCTTTTTTTATATATTAGATATATTTTTATTCATTTTATATTGGTTTAATATATATATATATATATATATATATATAGATAGATAGATAGAGAGAGAGAGAAATATATATAAGAATATAATAAGTTATGCAAATTATATATTTGATTTATGGAAAGATGAGTTTTTAAGAGTAGTCTATAATTTATCTGAACATATTTGAAAGATAATTTATGGAATTATATTTGACATGATTCATGAAGTACCGGTTGATAAATGAAAAAGTCGTTGCCAACTTTTAAGATATGAATAATTAAGTAGCAATTAAAATTAATTGAATACACTTCCTAGGATAGAACCAATAACTAGTAAAATTAATAATCAATATTGAAGATAAATTTATTTTATTCTGTTAATTTTATTCTATAAAACCAATAAATACTATATTTTTTTATTTATCATGTTATTAGAAAATAAAGTGTCTATGTAATAAATCTTATAAAAATACAATATATTTTTTTTTAATTTATTAATTTAATTTATTATTTTAATTAATAGAAAATTATTTGAAATTATTTGAAGCAAAGAAATCATCTATTCTTCTCAGTATATAAGATAATAGTATATATATATATAATATATATATTATATATCTACCTATTTATTAAAAATTAATCTAATTCCAATAAAATGATTAATTCATTTTGGGTTTATTTGAAAAGCCACCACTCTTTTTCTGTATTTACTTTACATAAATTAAATTCTTACGGGCCGAGTTCTGTGTTAAAGTAATTAATTTCGAATTATTAACTAATCATTTTATTTTATATCAATTAGCATTTCATTTATAAATAACTACAAACAAATTGTTTTCCAAATAATTCAATTAAAAACCAATTGAAATCATTTTTTTTATCCATATATGTCATGGAATAAATTCGAAACCACCAAGTTTTAAATTGAAAATAGTTGGTTGAATACAGTAACAGAGAATAAAATCCTAATATAAATGTAAATGGAGAGAAGAGAAGTTAAAAATGTGAAAAAAATTATTTATAACATTTTAATGCAATGATATATAATTGTATAATTTTGTTAACAACCTTTCGATAACTATCATTGAGAATTATTAATGGAAAAATAAACTTTCTTCTTTAAATTCTCATATCAGATAAAACATGAAGCACAGTTCGAGATTTTACCAAATCTCAAATGCTAATAACTATTATAACATGATTGGTGTTAATGGTTCATAGTAACTTTTATTCTTAAAATAAGGAAACTAAAATTTACTAAAACAAAATTCAACTTTTCGACAATACCCCTAACAGAGCTGTTCATTTTGCTGAGCCGGTGTGGTGGATATTGCTTGTGGAAAATTACATTTAAAACAAAAATAAAAACTCATAAAGTTGAAATGTATAAATATTTAATTAGATAAGTTTTAAGAATTAAAAAAAGGACATAACTTAAATAATCTATTTACACAAGTCTGGGACTATTTTCCTTGACTAGCTAAATTGTTTAGGGGGTACAATTTATCAAGTTTATGAAGAGGTAAAATCCACGCTATATCCCTCGCACGCGCATCATATCACTCCTTAGAAAAGTTTTAAGAATTAAAAAAAGTACATAACTTAAATAATATATTTACACAAATCTGTGTGACTACGAATATTTCCCTCGTCTTATTAAATTGTTTGGGAGGTTCAATTTTTCAGTGGGTAAAACGTTTGTCATATTCCTCGTACAGAATTCGCTAAATCACTCTTTCGATACATTTTTAGATTAAAACTTAAAAACACTAAAAAATAATGGAAATGCAAATAAATAAGTCTCCTTGCACCACGGTTCGCTTATAACTTTAGTAGACACGCTTCACCTAGTGCCGTAGGTGACTACTAATGACTCACAATGTCTTTTGCACACTACAAGGGTTATTTTTCGAAGTATAGACTTTATCTGTAATTATTACTTAATTGTTAAGAATATAAGGTGGAGTTGTGTCTTGTGTCTGATGGAGTTTTGAGAATAAAAAAATATTAACAAATAAATAAATAAATAAATATTCTTTATATATTATATAGTATATAATTGATATAACAAAAATATAAATATAAATACCTAGTATTTTATTATATAAATTATAGGATATTTAAAATTAAAATTTTATTTTACAATTTCTTCGGTGTGTTGGTAGTTCTCACGCAAATTGTGAAAAGTTTTTATTTACATTTTTAAATAAAATAATATAATCATTTTCTTATAGGTATCTTATTTATAATATAATTTCAAAGTAGGTGTATATACCAAAACGTAGGACTTGTACAAAAATTTTCAAAATTACTAAATGGATGACTTTAATAGATGTAATTTTTTTTTATTAAATATAAAATAACGATTCATTTTATTTAATATTTAATTTCATTTTATTCTTATATGTATATTATTCACTAAATTTTCAGTCTTCTCTCTTATAAATTATTCAAACCCACTTCTATTCTATTTCTGTTGGAAATTTATAATGTTTCAATACCATTGTTGATTTTTCTCCATCATTGTATAATAATATACACATTTATCTCTCTTATTCACTTATATAACTAGATAAATATTAATTTTTATCATCCTATGTATTTATATTTGGTAAATTTTTTTAATTGCATTTAATGACAAAATAATATAACAAATGAATGAAAGGTGGGTAGGGATGATTTAGTTTGGACCTAAATACAACAAGAAGCAAAACCAGAAAATGGAATAAGCGTTCATCTGTAAATTTAAATTATAATAGAAGAGACTAAAAGATTGCTTTATATATTTATAATCTATTTATTTCACATGTTTTATATTAGAATTAGTTAGGTTTATTAATAAAACTCTTTGAAAGATTTTATAAAAAAAATTTTCTGTTTTTTTTCTCTCTGTATAATTATAATTACATTAGCCTCACAATGTAAAGTCCTAAAATTAGTAATTGAAAAAATTAAACTTGACACTCAATATTATATTTTTATATTTTTATTTATAACCTTACCACTTTTACATTTATGTAATTCAATTTTGTTCAATTTCATTTCAATCTATTATTTTCTCTAATTATTTATTATCATTTTTTCACTAAATTAAAAATTAAATACTATGAAAAATGCAAAAATATACAAGTGTAATTGCTTTTTAACTAAACTATAAATAGAAGTAAAAATTAAATAAAAGAAAAATATTTATTTTTTTGTTTTCAAACAATTTTTAAAAATCTGGTGCGTGATTAATTAATTAATTCTGATACTTTCAGCGATTCAATCAAGCTGAAATTTTATATATATATATATAAGTTTTATACAATTTTTAATCATGTGAAACACTATCAAACATATATCTTTATTTTTACGGTCACTTTAGAGGAAAAAAATGAAAACGTGGTAGGTAATGACCCAGTTACATTTCTCAAAAGTTGATAGAAAACTACGAATTTTTAATAATGCCCGTGTACCAAATTTCATTATTCTAGCCCAGGGATGTCCAACTCGCTGCCCGCGGGCCGCATTGCGGCCCACTCAAAGTTTTGATGCGGCCCACTATCGACTCAATTGGAGTTACTTACGCCCCTTTTTAAAGAATTCACAGTCCGGCAAGCGACCTATAACTTCAAGGCTATAAAAAAAAGGCTGGGGGCAACATTCAAAAACAAAAAACCACCTCTATCCCCAAAAATCTCCATAAGTTTTGAGACATTCACTAGCTAGGCTTAACATATTCTGGTAATTTTGCGGCCCAGTTAAATATTTAAGTTTGCGATGTGGCCCATTAAATTAAAAGGTTGGACATCCCTGTTCTAGCCCAACGTAATCTTTACTACATAGACACATACATATGTGTACACACACACACATATTTTCCTCAACCTTAGTGAAAATTACTCAGGGACCTTCAAAACGTATAAAAACATCAAAATCTCGACATCAAAAATAGTAAAAAGTTTCAGATCATCGGAACCTATATATTGACTGCTTTCATGTTTAATAGACTAGTTTTCAATAGATATAGGTATTTTTTTACAATATTTGAAAAAAAATCAGAACGTTTACCACACAGTATTAGAATGAATTATATATATTGTATATTGGAAGATTATATCTTTTTTCTTAATTTTAGTTTAGTTTAAGAGAGAGGAAGGAGAGAGAGTGAGTGAAACGTTCCTACGGGAATGCCCTAAATAAAATAATATATAACGTCTTGAGTTTTTCTTTAAGCCTTTTGTAGTGGACGGATACGGACAGATAGTCACGTTGCCACGATATTGCAAGCTGGACATATTGCCTAGCAACAAAGCCTACCCGCCATTGTCATCCTTTATTATATTATAAAGAGGGAAGAAATATTACTGAGTTGGAAATCCCCGAAAGGAGAACAACAACAACAACAACAACAACGCTCTCAAGCAGTAACGATACATTAGCAAATCAACAATAACAACAACACCAAGAGTAAAGCTCGAGATGGATATACTATAAACATAAATAAATTCGTTTATTTATGTATAATAGTGAAGATCGTTAGACGAGCTAGCTCTCTCTACTGTTGTTGAAGTGAGAAATAATCAGTGAATATGCAACTTTAGAATTCAAACTATTTATACTAGATAATTTAAATATACAGAGAAATTTGGTAATGAATTTGCTATGAAGTTAAAAAGAGAGAGTGTGAGAGAGAAAATAGAAAATTATATTTTGATTTTCATTTAATTGATTAAATTAAATTAATTAAAGCATACAAAGTTTGTATTTAGGTATGTTATAAACCTACATGATAATTATATTTCACCTTACATGTTTTCACAAATTTTATTTGTCATTAATTATAATTGAAAATCAATATGTGTAAAATAATACAAAAGGTAAAATCTTCTCTCTTCATAATAAAATATTTTTTTTAGAATTCTTTCAAAATTTCAATTAAAAATCGCCAAAATAAAAAAAAATCTTTAAATTATTAAAATCAAACAAACGTAAAATATCATCTTTCTCCTTCCCCCCCCCCTCCAAATGATATTATTTTTATATTATTGCAAGCTCATTTAAGAGTAGAATAAACCGCCTAATGCGTATGCAACCAATTTTCAATTTAAATCAAAGAGGGTTTTATGAACTTTGCATTTGGACCGAATATGTCTAAATTCCTTTAATGCTCTTGTAAGAAATAAATAAAAATATTTTAATAAAAAATAATAAATCTTATCATTACATAGAAATAATATTAATTGTTAGTGAAACTATGTAAAAGAAAAAAAAGTTGTGATAGAGAAAAATTTACCAAAATTTTTGAATATTAAAAAAAAACAGACCAAAAATTTGATAAAAAATCTAGAAATAAATAAAAGAATAGGAATTACAAGGAGTTTTCTTAGGAAAGGGATGAATTTGGTTACTACGGTCATGAACTTTTGATTGTATTATAATAAAATGAAGAATAATAATCAATATATCAATTTTTGATCATAATTTTTTTTTCATTTATATATAATATCGAGTCTCTCTCTCTCTCTATATATATATATATATATATAATTCAAGAGTAAAATAATTTAGTCATTAAATATTGTCATTTTTTTTAATCAAACATATTTCAACATTTTCTATTTGAAAATATTTTATCATGACTTATTTATTTATCATTAGAAATAAAAGGGTCAAACATCCATTAAATTGCTCTGATATTAAATAAATAATAGAGTAGCATATAAAATAACCGAATTGGTGGTTGATTTTTCTTTTGTAAATGAAAATTTTAAAAAATAAAAAAATAAAAATAGTCATTTGCAAAATAAACATCAAAAATCATGTTTTATTTTAGTATTATTTCAATGTATATTTGCTAATTGATATTAGATTTCAATTTATTTAATATTAAAAAAATAGTATAAATATTTCAATTAAACTTGAATATTGATATATATATATATATATATATATATATATATTATCATAATAATAATAAATAATATATTGTTATTTTTTTACAAAATTTTATAATAATCCTATCAGTTGTCTAATTTTTTTTTTTTTTAAATTAAATATTTATTTTATTGTATATAATTTTCTAAATTCATTTCTATAAATACTTTTATTGATTTTAATATTTAAAATAATATTTTATATTAAAATAGATAAAATTTTTAATGTAAATATAAAATGGATAATATATATAATGTTTCATTCTATTGTAGATTGATATACCTACATTTACTAGTAGTTCTTTAATTGATATTATTAATTTCATTTTCTTTCTTTTGTTTATAAAAAAATAATTTTTTTTATAAAGTTTTTTAATGAATATATTTATTTTTTATGGTAGGTTGTTTTCTATATGAAATTTATAATACCGTTATTAAATCTGTGTATGGTAGGACGACGTGGGGAGGGATGGGAGGAGAGTGAGATAGAGGTGAACTGGGATGATGACTTATAAGATAATAGAGCTTCATCTAGCTTTATGAAATGTTTTTAATGAACGTCTCTGGGTCTATTCAGATCGTTTTCTGGGGCTTGGTATTTAGATGAGGGCTGGAGGGGAGTAAAGAGAGGGGATTAAACAAATGTCAATCCATTCCGGATTTTGAATTTGTATTTTTAATGGAGAAGAGAGAAAGTGGCGGGAAGAGAAGAAATAGAAAGAGGTTGAGTGGGTGGGTAGAAGTGAAAAAAAGTTGTGTAATCAAAGGAAAAGGGAGGTGAATTAAAAATATATAAAAAAAAGAAGTCTTTTTAAAAAAGTAAATCTGAAAATCCTGCTTTGTATTTGGAGACCACTTGCCACTAATGAGCGAGGCAAATAATGATTTACCAGAAACAAATCGAGTTAAAAGGACATTGAAATCATGGATTTGTCGAAGACGACCAATGGGACAGGGCTTATAAGACCATGTCTATCTTTAATTAATTATCCGGGTTAGTAAAATAATTTCAAAGGTATGTTATAATAGTGAATTAGCAATTTTGAAATCGAGATGAATAAATAGAATAGAATTTCTTTTCTTTTTTTTAAATTAAATTAAATTAAAATTTTAAATAAATGAAAGTAAAACAAAACAAAAAAATAATTATATAATGAAAGTTATATAAATAATTTTAAAAAGAGATTTCTGTCACATAATTTAAGAAGTGTCTGTCTATATATCCATAGAAAACAACTAAAAGAAACAAACAAGCGTAAATAACAAACTTTTATTTATTTATTCCACTTCAGAATAATGCATAAGTATATTTCAACCTTGGAATATTAAATGGGAAGTGAAGTATAAGATAGATAGACAGAGAAAGAAAGAGAGAAAAGAGACCTGGCCATATTTTTTTTTTTCTCTTTTTCTATATATTTATAAATCAAATTTTGAAACAAATTGAACAAATTGGAATCGTCTCGTTTTGTTGTAGCTAACATTTTCTTTTCTTTTCTTTTCATTGTTTTTTTTCTTTTTTTATTTTTGCACAGTGTTGAAGGAGAGGCAAAGTTGCAACTTGACTCAAATGGGTTTAAATCTTTCCTCGGAAGTTTACTCAGAGAATTTGATTTTGGATTGAGTATGGGTGGGATAAAGTGGGAGAGAAGGGCATGCGTGGGTGAGAGTAAAGAGACAGGCAGACAGCAGGGAGTAATCAGCTAGGAGCAAACTACCCAATGGTCAACAAGGCTCCACTCCACCCACCCTTCTACTCCGCATCCTCCTCCTTCACCCGGCCTTTCTTCCTCCCCCCCCCCTCACATCTGTCAATCTTCCACTCAACTGAAAATAAAACTTACAAACCGATGAAAAGTTCAAGAGAGAGGGGTAAAAGGGAGTATAGGGGATATACTCTTTACTCTTTCATCAACAGAACTCAAATTCAATCACAACGATATAATTAATGATCGAATTGTTGGTTGTGCAAAATTCTATGAAAACAAAATATAATAAAAAGGGTTGCCAACTTAACTTTCTATAACATTTTGAAATTACTTGATTTGACATAAAATTAATTGAAATATTTTCTCTTTAATATTACTCTTAAGAATTATTTATTTGGTTCTTTAGGTTTATCTTATTTTTTCATTTAATATGAAATTTATTTCAAAATAATAGATTAACAAATTCTCCATCTTCAAATATCTTTATTTTATTCCATTTGGTAACACATGAAGGTAGGCGAGTAATTAAAAACATGAAGAAAAATTTTAATTATAAAATATATAAGTATAAGATTTAAATTTATGTTTTTTTTTTATTAAGGTCATTTATTAAAAATTAACCTCTTGCTATAATCATTCAAAAAACCTAAATAAAAACTTTAACAAGAATGAAGCTATTTATCTTAAAATGAAAAGTGAACTTTCTATAATTTAAATAAAAGTAATAATTTTAATAAAAAATAAATAAAATTCATTGTTACATTTATTCTAAAAAATGTTTTCTGTTGTTTTTTTTTTCATTAAAATTTAGATTAAATCCTCCATTTAAATAGAATAAGGAAGTGTAGCAAATTTGTATTCTTCTTCATATTCATAATATACGTATTATATAATTTTTTCATTAAAAAGTTTTTGTCTATTTTTAATCAATTTTTTAAAATCTAAACTAATTTTTTATTCACTAAATAAATAACAGTCCAGTTCAATCTCTTAATGTCATTAATTAGTAATAGTAGTAATAATTAAATAATAAAAGAATATAATGTAGATAACGAACGTAGATGGATACAAAATGAAAGTTTAAAAAAAGATTAGAAATTATTTGTTGCTATTAAATAGATACAAAAAAAAAAAATAGAACGACGATGTGTAAATCAATTCTTTAAAATTAATCACTAACCATTTGTAATCATTTTATTAGTCCTGTTCGATTCATTGTCATTCTAACATTAATCTTTCTTTTCATACTGAAAATCATTCAATAAAAAATAATAGCCTATCATCGATCTGGTTGATTAATAAAAGAAAAAAAAAATTATAATGAATACAAATAGAACACCATCTAACTTAATTGACATGATAAATTTTAGAAATAATTTTTGTTTGTATTTAAAATAAATTAATAAATTTTTGAGAGTGAATATGTGAAGAAGATTTACTTAATATTTTTCTAAAGAGTTAGCAGTTGTAAAAATAAAATAATAATAATAATAAATATACATAATAAGCAAAAAAAAAACAGAAATGAGGGGGTTAAAAATAAACATTTTAAAATAAGAGTATACCTTGAAGATACTTTGAAAATATAAACAACTTGCTTTAAAAAAAAGAGTTTAGATTGAATTTTCGCCTTAAACCACTACTTATAATAATATTGTTATTTAAATAGTATGCAAATTGCTATTAAAAGGAATATGTATATATAATATGTTATTGAACGTGGTTCTTCATAATAATACAATGAGAATATGCAATAGAGTGAAATGAATCGGAACCTAAGGCTTAATAAAATTAATAAGACAAAATTTAATTATACAACGGAATATATATTAGTATTACTAAGAATATAAAGATTTTTTCAAAATTTAAATTTCCATTATTATTATTGACCTTTATTGTTATTGACCAGGCATCAGTTTTGATTTTTTTTAAGTAGGAGGGGAATAGGGAGATTGTACTAGTACTACCAGTTACCTAATATATTATATTATAAATATTTATTTTTATACTTAATTAAATTTTAAATATTTTCCGACTCTTAGGAAATTAAATTATAAACAAAGAAAAAGTTTATTTTAGGTTTTGAAAAGTTTTTTTTTTTAAATTGAAAAATAATATTAATGCATTGAATAAGTACATAATAATAAATATTAAGGAAGAAATTAATTATTAGATAAAAATAAAATAAAATAATATTAGTGTAACACATAACATATTAGTGAATACATAACAAAAAATGAAATAAAGATATACTCAATGGTTTTTATTGTTTAATAAGAATGTAAGTATTTAAATAAAAATTAATTCAAATAATTTTTTTTTTTTAATATTTTAATATATAAGTTTTATAAATGAAATAACGGAAACAAAAGAAACAACAACTTTTAAAACAAGATTTCTATTTGTTTCATTATATTTGTATATCCTATATTTATATATATGTTGTGTTTTATTTTTTTCTTATTACAAAATTTGCCTCTATGAATAAAATATGTTCACAAACATAAAAAAGGGGGTGAAACTCAAGGAAGAAGTTCTAAAGAAGAAAAAGAGGGTGAAATAAAACGATAAAGGGTTCATCTTTTAAATTAGATCTTTTGAAATGTTTCCAGTCTCATTCCGCGATTTCCTAAATGGCCGAGACTTATTTGCCAGATAAGAACAAGCCGACTATTATTTCCAACTTCAGTTGATGGTACTAATAAGAGGGATCCATCAACTAATGAACTCGATTTCGAAATATTTGATAGTACGCTCGAATACGGTATGCTTTTATGCATGTAGCCCGTGTTGGATACGTAGATAGAAGAAAGTTGAAATCAACCAACCCCCCTTTCCCATCCCCCTTTGATCCCATTCTCATCCCTCCCGGTTTGATAAAGTACCTGTGGTCTTTTGGGGAATCCGAAGGGGGGGGGGGTAGGACAGAGTGAGGGTCCCACATTTTCCCTTCTCCGACGTCGAGGACGTTTCGGCGCCAGACGGGCGGGCGTCGTAAAAACATAAACTACCCCTCGAAAACGTCCCTATTCCAGAAACAGGGGGCTCT
Source organism: Labia minor (assembly GCA_963082975.1). Classification (NCBI taxonomy): domain Eukaryota; kingdom Metazoa; phylum Arthropoda; class Insecta; order Dermaptera; family Spongiphoridae; genus Labia; species Labia minor. Next base: position 40,506,038 of record OY720346.1, on the reverse strand, counting down.
CTCTCTCTCTTCTTCGCTCACGCCCACACAGTCATTTACACATAAAATAGTTTTCAAGCTCCGGGGTTTAACTGCTCTGTGGTCCAAGAGTTACAAGGATTTGAAGAGCCCTCGGAGGAGCAATCAGGACTCAGAGTGGCATACGTGCTGCACGCACACACTGGCGCCCTCTATATGGGGTACTCAAGCGCAAAGTGCGAATCGTTACTGTTGCTCTTTAATAAAATGAACCTTTAATTCAATTATTACCATTACAAAAATAAATCAACTCAAACTACCCTTAAAAACCTATACAAGTCCCCCCTCCTTTTACTTCCCCTGTCCATCCAAAAAAAAAAAAAAGAAAATACTTCTCATAACCTTTTTATTCGATGTTCTTTAATTTATATTCAAGTTAACTTTTCATTTTAAATTTTATACAACTTTTACGATCGCACGTTGATGAATTGACCACCAACTTCAATTATTATTTTATTATCTTTCCAGAAAATAATTTCCGACATGTTCTGATTAATTATACACAAATTTAATCAAATAAAACATAATTATACAGTAAAAATATAACTTTCATAACTTAAAATAACAAAATACTCAGGACCCTCTCTTTCCACCTTTAACGCAAATAAAAAAAAAATAAAGTTTTTAATTGAATCGTCTAATAAAACAAATTAATCATTCAACTTCAAAATCAATTAATATTTTTTTTAATGTTATTTCAATAAATAATATTATAATATTTTCCTTTAATAGGTTAAAAAAAATGTATATGAATATATACATATATGAAATATCTATTGTATATACATATAGAACTAAGTTGTTAAAATATCCAATATGTGGGTTTTCAAAGTATTTTTTTTTTCAATTATTAATTACTCATATTGTTTTTATTATATATATATATATATAATCTAATTTTTCGATAATATTTCAATACAAAGTAAAGTTTAAATTTATTTTCTAATTGTTTATATATAATGTTATATGCGATAGATCAATAACATGTATAGGTAGATAGGAACAGAAGCATTTCTGGATTTTTAATTAAATTTTTCGTTTATATTTTAATTTTAATATTGAATATTCATTTAAATGATTATTTATTATTTAAAAATGAATTTGTTATGTTATAATTAATTTCATTATAGAATAAAACAAAAATATTTATATATATAATATATTAATTTATCACATTTGAATTATAGGTATAAAGAAAATATTTTATTTAACTAATTAATTAAATTAAATTAATTATCAATAATAAAATTACCAAGAAATCAAATGTCGACAAATGAAATCACGTAGAGTTTAGTAAAATACTATAAACGTCATAGAAATGAATTTGAATGGTTTAAAGTTGAATTTAAATAAAAACATAAAGATAAATAGTAATAAAGTCTATATTTTTTTAAGGAATACCTCATCGAATCTTCACCCGATACGAATCTTTCACTATCACAAACATGAATCTACCAAGTTGCATCTATTATACTTATTGATTCATCAAGCATCAACTATTATAGAGACTCAACTTTTGTTCATCTATTTATTGAATATTCTCGTTCATTAATATCAAAATGATATGCAAATTTCAAAATGTTATTATTCATATAATCATAAAACATTGGATGCTTTTTTTGTTTGTTTGTTCTCTAATGATTATGGATGAAATTGATAATTAACCATTCAAAATCTGTGAAGCAATATTTAGTATTTAATATAATAGCAAATATACATATATATATATATATATATATATATATATATATATATATATATATATATACATTTCTAATAAATATATGTATATACTTATATTAAATTTATTTATATTTTTATTTAATATATATCTTTTTAAATATCTATCAATCATCAAATGACCCCTGTAATTAGGCAACCGATAAACGATTATGATGATTAATGAACTCTTTAATAATTTCTTATTGTAATTTTTGTTAAATATTATATTTCAAGGGAAAATTATTTAATTTAATTTTTTCTATTTTTAAAAATCAAAACAAATAGAACATTTTTTATTATACTTTACATTATCTAAATATCGAAAAATGTAGATGTCATTCAATTTTAAAAACTAATAACCAATTTTATAAAAGTATCATTTTTTTTAAGTAGGGTAAAGTATACAGTCGTTGGCCCCCTATCACTAAAACACAAATAATAAGATATTTTTATTTTAATAATTGCGCTATTAACTATCATCACTATAGAACACCAAGGTCAATAACTGTATTTTTTAGGATTTTTTTTAAAGTGCTTATTGAAAATGTCATGAGAAAATGATTTTTTTTTATTATCAAATTGCTCATAGTATCTATGTTCTGCAAACCTAATTTGACACAGATTGTTCCGCAATTTGCCCAGATATGCATTAAAGACTGCTAGGAATTGCTTAAGGGGGCCAACGACTGTATGCTCTACCCTATATCTTTTTAATAAAATTATTTTTAATAGTTCAGTAATTAATTTTATTCTTGTAATCAAACTAGTATGTAGTTTCTTATTTTAAGATTCCTGTTGTGTGAATGGTCTGTCTACACTGGTCATTTTTTTAGCAATAAAATACAGATAATTATCCAATAGAGGGAAGGGGGATCTATAAACAAATGAGTGGTTCATTTTTATTTATTTTTATTCCATATACATAATGTGTATATATTAAGTAAAATCTAGATGAGGACGAAATTTTTTTTTTTCATTTTTCATTTTATACAATTTCTAGTAAAAATAGAATTGATTAGAATAAATTAATAAATTTTTGACCTACGATTTGAAATAAATTAATTTTCATATATATATATATATATATATATATATATAAAATAAAAAAAAAAATTTAAAACTTGAATTAAAATGGCTAAATTATATTATGTTGGTTTTTATTTTTAGTTTAATTACTTAATTATTAATTACCAGTATGTTTTAAGTGAAATATTTTCCGACAATGAATATAAATTTAATTATTTTAGAAACTACTACTTCCGGTTACCGAATATACACCAAAAGTTGATGAATTTATGCAACTGATGCATTAAGTAAATATACAAAAATTTTATCAAAATCCGTTAAGCCGTTCTATACGGACACACAACGGACGGACAGACGGACAGACATCATGCTAAAAATACTTTTTTATGTTAAAAAAATGCATGATTCGTAGAGATATGTAAAAATCTCCAATTGTGAAATTTGGTGGGAAAACAATACCGTCCCTTCCTTTTGTCGGTAAAAATAGAAAAAGATAAGAAACAAGTAAAATTTTGACAAGTATGATCATTTTAACTAAAACAAATTTATCCCTCGGCATAGTATTTTTAGATTGATGGACACGAACTTTTCATTGTGTTCTATTTTGTCGGTCGAATTTAAAATTCAATAAATATTTATAAAAGAATTGATAGTCATCCAGTTTATGAGGGAAAGTGGAAAGATTTTGAAAACAGACATGGAAATGGAAGAAGTTTAAATTTTAACATGCTAGAATATGGCTAGTATTAAGGTGCTAATAAAATCCAAATAAGTTGTGTGGCCGCGTACAAATTTTTATACTTTAAAAAGATTGAATCTAAAAATTTCAAATGTACAAAATATATATTTATATTAAAAAGAAATAAATTATATATTTTCTCAATCAAAAAAAAAAAAAAAAACGAGACAGAACATGAAAGTTGAATATCAATTAACACACGTTCATTTTCTTTTTAATTTTTGCACATTGTGGGCGCACAAGATCTGTTTTCTATATAGATAATTATTTTTAGTGCGAAAGAAAAAATTATTCTTTTCCAAATGATCCACCCAGGGATGGTCGAGTATGACACAATGGAATCTGTCAGTAATCAGTAATTTACTGTTTGCTTGGCTGTGCCCCGGCAAAGAGTTTGAAATTCTCTCTAAAGGGATTGCTTTGATAAAAGTGAGATTAATTATATATGATGGATGATTACTTTAAGACAGAAATGGCCTTAGTTGCTAAGGTGCCTCAAACTTCAAATAATAATAATAATAATTTTTTTAATTTATATAATTAAAAGTAAAAAAATGATAATATAAAAGAAAGAAGATTTTTGTTAAAATATATTTTTCAAGGATTATTATTTAAAAAAATTGTCCTTTCAAACACAGATAAAGGGGTGGATATTTAAATTGCAGACTTAATTGTAAAAAACAAATAGACATGATTAAAATTAGCTTTATAGATTTTGAAAATAAGTTTACCAACATCAATAAATACACTTTTATATGCTTTTGAATAATTTTTCAAAGTCATTTTGCAATTTTGATTGAAGTAAATCCAAGATTTGAATGCATCTACAATCAATTTCTTTATTTTATTACGAGTTCATATGCATATATCCATCATTCTTCTACTGTGATGATGTTATATACATTCTTTGATGCCCATTGGAAGTATTTTTTCAAAATTTCTTCATACCAAGTGACACAAACCTTCTTTTGTTTATGTGATGTCCAAAGTGAACAAATCTTTTTTCTACCACCTGTTCATACAACATCTTGATGAACATCTATTGATGGTTTTTATAAGTCACAAGTCTCAATTTCACTGTATATCACATAGCGATCTTGATTTATCAGTTCATACACAAAATCTATGTTTTTTAGCACAACATCCGATTTTCGACGATCTTTAATAAATTTCTGTTAAAGCGAACGTCGGCCATCATTGAATTCGTTTTCTCACTTTTTTACAGTGCTGGAGGATGGTATTTTATCGATGTATAAAGAATTGTTTGATGGACTGTTATCTTGAAAATTGATATATATTTTGGATTTACCTCAGTCGAAGTGGTTAAATTGCTTCGAATATTGGTCAAAAGTGTACGATGAACTTGATGAACAACATTTTGAAAAGCAATAAAGACAATTTCGATCATATCACATTGTTTGTTCATTATTAAGTCAAAAATATAAATAGCAACCCTTGTACAACTCTTACATAAATATAGGAGATTTTCCTTGCATTTTACTTTTATTCCACTCAGTCAGTACAACAATTAGAGAGAAGGAACAATGGGGAGGAATATTGTAGACAAGTTAAAAATTTTATAGAAATTGAGTAGCAATATATATATATATATATTACTTATTTTAAAAATTAATTAGAATATATAAAAATACGCCTTGATTTATTATTTTCAATTTCATAGATTTATCAATAAATAACCAGGATTTTGAAAACAAAGTGTCAAAAAAAAATTGATTTATTTGTTTCTGTGATAACGTCCAAAATACATTTGTGATATGTGTTTATTTATACACAATATATATATATTCCTATTTAATAAGAAAAAAAAAGAATCAACTTAATTGTAATTTTCGAATCAAATCAATGACTGAGATGGGTCGAATGGATTTCGTTAACTTTTCAAAACAAACAAAAAAAAATTACCGTTCTTTTTTGTTTTTTAATCAAATTAAAAAAAAAAATAATCACAAAAAACAATCCATTCTAAATTCACGTCCGAAAATGAAAGAAAAAAAATGTCATAGATTGTATTTTGGGCAATGATTGATGGATAGCCAGCCACTCTCTAAATATCATTTATTTCCTCCCCTTTTTTTTCTTGTTTAAGAAAAAAAAACAATATTATCTTCACATTCAAAATAAAATTGTTATTATTATTTTAATTCATTTCTTTATTTTTTTTATTTTTTTTTTGGAAATGACAGAAAATAATTCAATTAATTGAAATTTTATGTGTTATTTAATATAATTTCAACCCAAAAAAAGTAAGATTATTTATTAGTTGAAACTAGCTAATTTAAAATACAATCCTCATATCTTATAATTCTTTTTCACATAAAAATTTATTATGTTCCAATCTGGTATATTAAAATAATAAATTACACTCCATTATTTTAATGCAAGTTTAAAAAATCTAGAGTATCTCCACTCGACTATCTCGCAAATTTGATTTGAATAAATTAACACATATAATATATTTAAATTATATTTAATTAATTAAATTATAAATTAAAATAATAATAAAATTTATTAAACCAGCGCGTGGTTGGCTCTTTGTTGATGGCACCACGTAACATGCTGGCGCGTGATTGCCAGTCAACGTGTTAATAAATTAATTCTGGTACTTTCAGCGATTCAATCAAGCTGCAATTCTATATATATAAGTTTTATACAATTTTTAATAATATGATAAACTATCAAACATATATCTTTAATTTTACGGTCACTTTAGAGGAAACAAAATGAAAACGTAGTAGGTGATGACCCTCTTCCGAATGAGTTACATTTCTCAAAAGTTGATAGAAAACTACAAATTTTGAATAATGCCCGTGTACCAAATCTCATTATTCTAGCTCAAACCGTTTTTGCGTAATCTTGTCTACATAAACAAACACATACCCACACACTGGTGAGATAGTAAAAAATATATTACTATTATTTTTTTAAAAAAATGTCAAATAATTTAGTAGGTAGGTAGTTAGGTATGGAAAATTTTAATTTATTAGAAAAAATTACATTTTACTCTTTAATTGGTCCAGAACAGATAATTTTCTAAATAGACAAGAATCCAATTTTTTTGTGTTTAATATTTACATGGAATTCAATTGATCCATCACGTTCACTAATAATAGTTCAATTTCATTATATTTATTTTTTTGACTTTACTCATCCTTTATTCTTCATTTTCTTTTATCCACAGATTAATTATCATAGAAAAATTAATATAAAAGTATATTTATCCTCCATCTCTTTTTATAATTTATATAAAAATAAATATATCTCCCTCTTTTTGTTTTTACTCTCTCTCTCTCTCTCTTCCTCTCTTTACAAAGGGATAATTAATTTAGTTACTTAACTTTTTTTTAAGCTCAAGGGAATATATATGTATATATTGCTGGTTAGTTTATTTCAAGAAATAAAATTAATATTATTTGAATTTAAGGTCCTTATCTCAGTTGTCATGTACATGGTAGCCTTAAGGGCCGTAGAGCTAATTGAAATGTAACATTTCTTTTCACCCCCTAACAATTCTTATAATAACAAAAGTATTATTTTTTTGTTGTCTTATTAATTTCTTTTTTCACCAGGAAAAAAATAATCATAACACTCCCTTTATATTTTTAAGATATGAAATGTAAATTGTCTGACTTTTACGTTTAAAAATTTCTCTTATTTATAATAATAATAATAATAATACAAATAATAATAATAAATACTGATTTTTTCTTATTATTATTTTATTAGGTTTTCTTTTATCTTGTCTTTAATTTTTCGTGGGATTAAAAGATTTTGGACAGTTGAAAATTATTTTCTTAGACTTTATTAATCTAATTTAATTGGGAAAAGTTTTGTTGTTTTTGTTTTTATTTATCTTAATTAGCCAGTATCTGTCATAAGAATTCTTTAAAGGAAATAAAATAAAAAATAAGACAATCAAACTATATCTTTAGTTTTAAGAAATTAATAAAAAAAGGTATAATGGAAATTATACATATTCATATAAAATATTTTCTAAGTTATAATAACAAATAATAAATATTCAAGGAAATTTTCTATTATACTAGTATATATAGTATGATATCCAATATTTATAATAATAAGTTGACCTGTGGCCAGGTCCGAACCGACCGACGGTTTGAAGTAAATTAATTTCCAGCTACAGAAACAATTTCAAATAATTTTAATATATCTATTAATGTAATAAAAAACAAATATGGATATAACATAAATATTTTTAATTTTATTTTATTTATAATATATATGCAAGACCAGGCTGTGACGTCATGAATGGCTGGATGACGTCATATAATTTTAAATCAAGAAAAAACTAATAAATATGATTTTTCTCGAGGATAAAACCAATACAAAGTGCAGGATTTTCGTGGTGATATATAAAAAAAATCTCCTCATGTGAAATTTGGTGTGAAAATAACCCTTCCCTTCCTATCGTCGATCGCTAATACTACCACTTCCGGTTTACGGAATTGCACCAAAATCAATCACCATTGATCAATTCATCCCACTGATGCATTAAGTAAATATACTAAATTTCATCAAAATCGGTTGAGCCGTTCAGGCTGTACACATCTATACGGGCGGACGGACGGACAGACATCATGCTAAAAATACTTTTTTCTGTTAAGAAAATGCATGATTTTTTATATTATACACTTTTTTTAATTACACTTATATAATTATCTCAAAATATAATCACGTTATTATTTTATCAACCATCATACTACAATAAATACGAGTATTATTAAAATTCAATTCTTAATGAGACAAATTCGTTTTAAATCGAATTAAGAAGAAAACAAAATTAAACAAAGTGACAAAAATATTTTTTATTAGATTATTTACTCTATTTATTAGATAGTACATATGTTTTTTTTACCTGAAACAAATGAAATGAATATCAAATGATTTGTTATTGTTTGATTTAAATACTCACACAATACAATTCTCTTTCTGAATTTAGATTACAATTTCTATTCAAGCTGGGTAATTTACTGAATCTCTTCTTTAAATCTATACTGAATCTATATCTTCGATAAATATATGTAAAATTTCACCAAAACAAATGAAATGTTATATTTGATTAATGTGTTTATTTTAAACTAGTCGATATTATAAGCTTAAAATTATTGATTAAATTATTTAACTTTTTTCTATTATAAAAGATTTGAATTTCATTTTAATACAATATAGAAAATTCCTCATTTTAATTATTTAAAATGAAAATGAATTTTATTTTTATTTGTTTTGATTAATTATTTTATAAATGTAATTATTTCAACTATTGTTTTCTTATTTTTTTTTAAAACACTACATATTTGTTTAATTTATTTATTTAGTTAAATATATTATACAATTTTAATTCACTAAATAAATAAATTATACAAATAGGTGGTTATTTAATATAAAATACCTTTATTAATTATAAAAACACAAAAGTTTTAATAAATATATTGTTTTCTTAATTAAAGTATAAAATTTCTTAAAAATAAAATTATGGTAATTTTCCCGAAAATTAATTATTCATAAAAAATTTATATGAACAAATTTTTATACTTTTAAAAGGGTAAGGTCTATGAATATTGTTATTTAAGAGGAGAAAGATAGAAAGCTGCAAAAAATTGTTTTCATTTTAAAAATAAATTTAAAATATTTTATATTGAAATAGAATATAGAAAAAAAAATTTAAATGACTTTATAAACAAAATTTATAATTCAAAAATATCTTCTAATAGCAAACAATAATAATTTTTTTTTTAAATAACAAATACCTATATTAGACTGAGATTTATGTATAAACTCATAATTTAATTAAATTTTATTGATTGAGTAGATTTTTATTCCATTTCAGTAGATGAAATGATGAGGTGGTTACTTTAGATAGACAAATGAGTAAATTTACAAAATTAAAATCACCCCTTGTTCGTTAATTTCATTTGAAACCTGTAATTTGCAACCCTTCTACTTCACAAACCTCCACCCTTTTCAAAAACCGATAAGTTTATATATATAATTGAGATGTAATCTACGTTACCGGTCATACATATAATATTTTTATGGAAAGTTTATTATTGCCCATTAAAACAACGCTAATGATATATTTATTAAAAAAAAAATTAAAAATAAAATAAAAAAAAATACAGACAGTGAATTGGATATTAAATTTAGATTGGATTATTTCCAGTTGCTGACCTTTTTAATGAGGTGTTGGATAAACTTAGATTGGATATTATTAATCAATCAATGAATGAATTAGTTAAATCCATAATTTATTTATTTCCTATTTGAATAGTAAACTTTATCATCCATCAACGACAAACAAGTTAGAAATGGATAAATCACCTAATAAACCATAAATAGCAAAATGTAATTGAGATCATTCGATTATGACATGAAAAGTTTGAAATTCTATAAATTAAATTTTGCTAAAAAAACGATATTAGAAAAAAAAATATTTCAATAATAATGAGCATAATCTTTAAAAGAAAGGAGTCAGTTGAACTGTCACACCTCAAAAAATGGATTATTTTTTAATTCCACGCATTGAGATGAAAAGAAAAGAAAAAACTCTCAAACTTTCTAAAAGAAATAATTATATGTAGGTATATTTATCAAAATAATAAATAAATATAATAATATAATAATAATAATAGCCTTTATTAGTTCTTACATGTACATAATCATATTAAATAGTAATATAAATACAATAATAATATTTACAAATTTATATACATTTTTTTTTTTTTTTTTTTTTTTTTTTTTTTTTTTTTATTTTTGTATGGAACTAGGCCCTTTTAGGGCATAGGCCTCTCTCAGTCTTTTCCATTTTGACCTATCTCTTGCAGTCTTCATCCAGTCTATTCCGACTTCTCTAATGAACTCTCTAGACCATCTATTTGGCGGTCTTCCTCGATTTCTGGTTTTATCCAATGGACACCATTCGGTAGTGATTTTTGTCCACCTATCGTTGTTCATCCTCGCCACATGTCCTGCCCATCTCCATTTCAACTTCCTTACAGCTATGTTGATATTTTCCACCTTTGTTTTCTTGTAAATATCGGTTATTCGTTGCTTATCCATCCTTCTCACACCAAGTATACTTCTTATCATACTTCTCTGAGTGGTTTCTAATTTTGTCGATATTTTTTCTATCATCGTCCATGTTTGTGAGCCATAAGTAAGTGTTGGTAAGATACACTTTTTAAAAACTTTTATTTTAGACGATATATCTAATTCTTTGTTTTTTAAGATAAATTTCAAGCCCCAAAACAACAAAATAAATAAATATAAAATAAGTAATTTCAAAGAATATAATATGAGGGTCATTCAATAAGAAAAGAGACAAATGGCTATAGCTCAAAAACGGTTTATTTAATTCTTATAAAATTCAGGCTATTTTCCAACATAACCACCCCCACAGTTATATTCTTATCCCATCATTCTTGCAACTTTCTAAGCTGCCCGTAATAAGCTTCAAAAATTTACTTAAGGAATGACCTTCGTAGAATGTTGATTATTTAATTTAATATATTACCAGCTGGTCAGAGCGCCTTTATTTATTTAGTGAAACAATTTCAAATAATTTAAATGTATATCTATTAATGAAATAAAAAAATCAAATATATGAATATAATATAAATATTTTTAATTTTATTTTAAGAATAGATATGTATATATCTCACAGGCGGTGGTTGTGACGTCACATATATACATTTAAATTTAGAAGAAAAAAACTAATAAAGATGTAGTTTTCCTGAGATGTGATCAATAAAACTCAATTTTTCTTTATAAATACTATCTCTGGTGTGAATTTCAAAAAAATCGTTAGAGCGGTTTTTGAGAACAAAGAAACAAACAAACAAACAAACAATTTTTACTCGTAAAAGAAGATAAGATAAGATTAGTAAATATCTCTATCCCTCTCTCTATAAATATAAATATAAAAGTATGTATAGCATTAAAAATTTTTAATCAAAAATAGTAAAATAATTTTGATATATTAAAATGGTAATCTTATAAAGAATTTAGTAATATAGTCCTTCACAATGAGCCCATAAATATTGAGTAGTTAAATCGACATTTAATCTCAAGGATCTCCATGAACTTATAATTACTTTTGTTCTTACAGAATGATTAATTCTACTCTGGCGTCTGTAATCAAATCAAATTCGCTTGTGTCGTTAAAAATTTATTTATTGTTTATTTAGGAATAAAAAAAGAGATAATAATGTTATATACTTTTTCCTTCTTTTGTTTAATATCTAAAGGTATATGTTTCTTTCTGACTAATAAAAAAAAAGATTAATTTTCTCTGTTTCACAGAGAATTTAATTTTTAAATTAATTAGTGATAATTCAGTCTCATTTTCTTTATATTATTATAAACTATTAATTTTGATTATTTGATTATTTATTATTTATAGGAATGGAAAAAGAAAGAGAGAAAATTTAAAATAAAAAAAAAATAAAACAATCTTTATCGATGGCCGATTAGAAATTTACATATTGAGGGAATTTATATTTATAACGAGCATACCTGTGTAATGAAAACCGATAATATTTTATTTTCCTTTTATTCTAATACATAGAATTTATTTTTTATTGTTTTTTTTTCTAGTGTCGGCGGAGGATCCTGAATTCACGGACCAAATTGAAAATATTACGGTGTCGGAAGGGCGGAATGTTAAACTCGCCTGCTCTGTAAAAAATCTTGGAACATATAAGGTACAGATAAATAATCATTTCATAAAAAATATTATTAATAGTATTATTAATATATAAATGAATAAGTATGTACAGTGACGGAAAAATGTAAACGCCAGGGGGGTGCTTTTGGCGGACAATGGCAATGGGCTTTCTCCACCGGTTGATTTCATGACAACAGTGCTATCATGGCGATAACATTTCTCTCTCACTATACATAAGTACCTTTGTAATAAAAGTAAAAAGAACCTGATTTTAATTTTTTTTAACCTGTTTTGTTTTGTTTTTTTTTTGTTAAAATGAGAAAAATTACTTTAGAATATATATATATATATATGTGAATAAATTTATATTAAACATTCAATATTCGTACGAGATCCTGTCGACATTCTCGTGAATGATGTTCTTTTTGAAATATATAAATTTTAAGACCATATTTTTTCTAAATATAATAAAAAAAATCCAAGTATTTATATTAATTATTTAACAAACAACATCTAAGAGCGATCTTTTGAGTATACCATATATATATACCTTATATATATTATATAAATATACATATATTCTTACCAATGTTGGAAAAATAAACTAAATTATTTATATCCAACTATAAATATTTCTAAATTAAAAATAAAAACTGTTCAAATATAAAAAAAAAATATATTATTGATTTACATAATAAATTAGAAATATTTGGTATTGTAAGGGTATTTTTTTAAGAGTAGGGTGGAAAATGGGAAGGATGATGTGAAAAACAAGATGAGGGAGGAAGTAATTGGCATCCGGCTGAATTAAGCTTATGTGGCAGTTTTCACCCTCCCAAATGAATTAATGCTAGAGAGAGTCGCAAAAGGCGATAATTAGCGAGAGGGTGGTTATTGATAGGGGTACAATTTGGAAAATTTATTTCTCTAAGTTAAAATATATTAAAAAAAAATATTCTGACTAATTTAATTTATTACGTGGCGAACAATTACGTTAATTTTGCTGTGTTTGGAATTTGTAAACATGATATCAATCATATTTTGATTATTTTTCTAAAAATTAAATAAATAAAATGCAAAAAATTGTAAATAAAATAATAAGACATTAATGAGATCTTATACTTTGAATAATTCTTATAGTGTATACCTATACTAGGTGTATAAGTAACAAGTATTGATTTGAGTCAACGATGCAGCGTGCAGTATAAAAATTTTATGTATATACTAATACGAAACGAAACAACACCCACAAATAAAAGAAGTTTTTTTTTTTTTGTGTCCATTAAGTTTAACTTATAATCAGTGCTAAATAAAGATTATTTATCGAAAGCATTAATTTTTTGTTTTCATTTAAAGAAAATTGTTGAATTATAATCAGACTTTATCGAAAAGTATCTGTGAATGATAGTTTCAGTTTTTCATAAGTGTTTCAAACAAGAAAGAATAAGCTGGAGTGTCTCCACTCGACTATCTCGCAATTTGAATTGGATTAAATAACATAATATATTATATTTAAATTAAATTTAATTAATTATAAATTATAAATAATAAATATTAAACCAGCGCATGTTTGGCTTTTTGTTGATGGCATCACGTCACGTGTTGGCGCGTGAGATTTGCAGTGTTAAAAAATTAATTCTGGTACTTTCAGCGATTCAATCAAGCTGCAATTCTATATATAGCAGTTTTATACAATTATTAATCATGTGAAAAATTATCAAATATATATCTTTATTTTTACGGTCACTTTAGAGGAAAAAAAATCAAAACGTTGTAGGTAATGACCCTCTTCCGGTTGAGCTACATTTCTCAAAAGTTGATAGAAAACTATGAATTTTGAATAATGTCCATGTATCAATTTCATCATTCTAGCTCAAACCGTTTTTGCGTAATCTTGTTTACATACATACACACACACAGACATTTTTCTCAACCTTAGTGAAAATGATTCAGGAACCTTCAAAACGTATAAAAACATCAAAATCTCAACATCGAAAATTTTCGTGATCGCAATACTATCTCTTACGAGATAGTAAAAAAGTATGAACAAATTTGAGGACTACAATTGTCTTAACAATAATATTTATAAAGGCAACACAAAGATCTTTACATATTCCTTTGTAACAATGCATCATAACATTCATTAGAATTGATTCATCTGATTTTTGTCGATGAACAAACCACTTTGGTATGTTGGATGAGAAAATGCTAGTTTTAAGGAAAATTAAAATCAAAAATATTATTGGCGAAGTAAAAAGTTAATTGAGAGAGAATAGAAATAATGTGTAACTCAAAATGGGGATGTTGTAGAAATCTAGAGAACATCTAGTAAGGCCACTGATATATATATACGAGTTCAATAGGTAAAGAGTAAATAAGTAAAGAGACAAATGGTTATAGCACAAAAACGGTTTAATCGATTCTTAAAATATTCAGGCTATTTTTCAACATAATCCCCCCCCCCTCCAGTTATACACTTGTTCCATCTTTCTTGCATCGCTTCCTTAACTTCCTCATTATTAGCAAATCTTTTTACATGTAGAGCGTCTTTGAGTGGTCCAAACAGGTTAAAATCAAATGGAACGAGGTTGGTACTGTATATCTAAAAATAGTCTGAATTTTGTAAGAATCAAATAAACCGTTTTTGAGCTATAGCCATTTGTCTCTTTACTTATTGAACGACCCTCGTATATATAAAAGAAGAAATAAATCATTATATTAGAAGTATTATTAAAAAATATCAAGAAAACTTCCAATAAAAATAAACATAACGTTTTTAACAAAAGTTTTTAGATAAATAATATTTTATTGATCAACCTAAGTAAAGATTAATATTATTCATGATAATTATATAAGTATATTTTTATTATTATTATTTCATATATATTTAATTAATAATTAAATAAAATTGATAAAAATAAATGTCATTACAAAAATACATTTGAGAAGGTATTTTTTATATTATGTTGGAGAAGAGTTAACTTCACCCCCTTTTTTTCCTGCAAAAAAAAAAATTAATTTACAAGATAAAAAAAAAAAAGTTATAAGGAAGTTGTAGTGAATTTCAATGACAAAAAAAAATCCGCCAATAATGGAATAAGTTTTACGAAACTTAAATTAATCGAAACATATCAATAGAAGAGAATAGGCTGAGCGAATTCTAAAAAAAAAATCAAATATGTTTATCAAATTGAAAAACAAAAAGAAACAAGAGAATATTCTTATATTTACTAAACATTTTTTTTTAAATATATTTATATCAAAAAATATTTGTTTAAAAATTTTACTGTTAAATTTTAGAATTAAATATTTTTTTTTTGAAATTATATAAGATTTAATTTAATATTTTTGATGTAAATAAAATAAGAAATTCAAAAAATTCAAAAAATTTTTGATGATTATAATTGATTCATTTATCAGTTATGATATGTGCAAATTTAATTGTAAATATTGTTTCTAGCATACACATATAATTATATGAATTTATTCAATATTTATTTTTATTTGATAAAATACTATCAATTACAATTATATTTGAATAAATATAATATATATTTATATATAAAGAATAAATAATATATATATATAAATATATATATAGAGGGAGAGAGATTTAAGCTATATAAGCTATTGATATTTTTTGATTAACACGATCGGATTAATCAACATAAAATCTAACCGCAGCGTTACATTCCCTAAATTTTTCATAAATACGTTTATTTTTTAATTCGTGCTATTTGTTCACACTCTCCCTATATATATTTATTTATTTATGGTCGTCAAATTTTTAATCGTTAATAAAATACACACACATATTTTATATTCATTTACTTCAGTTCAAATACATTTTTGAAGCTTTTGTTACACTTAGTTTTAATACAGTTTTTTAAAATATTAATTCACATTAATTAAATTTAATTTATTAATTTTAGTTTTATATGGGAGAAAAGATAATTATTATGTAAGATATTTAGAACAACATAAATTTGTCTTGCAATTGCTAAGTTGACTTGAGCATCGATTTAGAAATTTCATGCCTTCCGTTGGAGGCATTCGTCAAAGCATTTGATTTTTATATAATTTTTAATACTTTAAGCACATTAATGTATATAAAATAGAGTATTAGCAATGATAAGTAAGAATTGATATATAACTTAATAAATATTAATATACAAATAATTTATCAAATTTGACTATACTTATAGAGCCATGCCACCAGAGACAATAATATTGATAATAGTCCAAATTGTGTAATATTATTAAGCTTTAATGTTATATCATATTAATGAAATAATTATTCCGAAGTTTATAGACACAATATATTATATTGTCAATATTATTGTGTTATGTGAGAGAAAACAAGATATTGGTAAAATAAATTATATAAGTCTTGGATAAAATTGTATATGTATTTGTTATAAAAATATTTGATATAATAAGGTATATGATTAATAATTATTAAATTAGCGGAAAGATAAATAAAAAATAATTTTTTTAACCATTTAATATTTTTAAGTAAATATTGAATTTTATATTTTTATATTTTTAGAACTCAGTTTTAAATTTAATTTGTCTCATATGTGATAGAATGAAATAATAATAGTAATAACTTTGATGAAAATATATATATCTTTTGGTGTGTTGTCCCAATAATTGATTTTTATGTGATCTACTATGAAATAAAAAAAAATAATTATAAATAATGATTTTTTAATATGAAAATGTAATTTATGAATGATTCAAAAATATATATATCAAGAAACAACTAAATAAGGAAAATACAATTATCAATATAGAATTTTATATTAAATGAACGAATAATCACTAATTTTATCATCATACATTGTTTATTAAAATTCAAGAAATTAAATTAAATATAAATGCTGCGAAGAATCCTATTTTCAAATCTACTCTCGTCCCCCAGGGTCATTGACCACGCCTCACATCCATATAATTGTTTTATATATTTTAATTTTGATCCCATTTGGTAATAATTTTGGCGAGATAAGCCCCTTCCCTGCATGATAACAGGAGTAACCCTTTTACAACCTCGATTTAAATCCTTCTCAATTACTATTAATATACTTACAACATAAATTGATTAGTTTAGAACTCTAGAAACTAGATTACATCGTTATTAAGTATATACATTAATATGCTTAAAACTAAAAAAAAAAGAAAAGATAAATTTTATAAAAAATTGATCCTACAAGAAGATCAAAATTTATAATTTATTTTATTGTATTTATAGCAAACTACAAAAAGTTCCGATTAAAAAATATATGTTTATTTCTAATGTTTTACTTTTTTATGGTTCATTCACCCTCTATTCTCATAAAGTCCTTAAAGTAAAATATAATATTTTTTTATGAATATAATATATTTCATTAAATAAAAAATAATTTGAACTTACCAATTTAATAGATTTTAGTTTGAGAGGGTCTCAAAACTCATGGTATAATACTTCAAATTTTTTTTATTAAAGTAATTTGGAGTTTCAATGTTTTTAAATTTGTTTTGATGGTCAAATTTATAGAATAAAGTTTTAGTAGATTCTTCCAAAAAATTTTTAAAAAAAGATTTCAAGGATAAACACAAAGTAAATATTTGACAATACACAAAAATAGTATATATTATAATATTACTATTATTAATAATAATAATTGACTCCTAATACTTTGTACAGTGACGGAAAAAAGAGAATGCCAGTCTTTGTTAGGCAACTAGCGCTGCGCTTTTCTCCACAGCATTCATATATGAATCAAAATAAAAGAGATTAATTTTTAATAGCAATTTAATTTTAAATAATTGATAGTTTTGTTTTTATGGTATTAAAAATGAATTTCTTTCATTTTGATTCATATATTATTATTGTTAAGAAAGGCGCTTTTCAATTAAAAACATGAATGTTAATTTTAATTTCTATTTTTGCTTTTTTACCGACCGACGATAGTAAGGGAGGTATTGTTTTCACACCAAATTTCGCATGTGGAGATTTTTACATATCTCCATGAATCATGCATTTTCTAAACAGAAAAAGTATTTTTAGCATGATGTCTGTCCGTCCGTCTGTCCGTCCGTCCGTATAGATGTGTACAGCCTGAACGGCTCAACCGATTTTGATGAAATTTGGTATATTTACTTAATGCATCAGTGGGATGAATTGATCAACTTTTGGTGCAATTCCGGAAACCGGAAGTGGTAGTATTAGCGATCGACGATAGGAAGGAAAGGGTTATTTTCACACCAAAGGAGATTTTTTTATATATCACCACGAATCATGCACTTTGTATTGGTTTTATCCTCGAGAAAAATCATATTTATTAGTTTTTTCTTGATTTAAAATTATATGACGTCATCCAGCCATTCATGACGTCACAGCCTGGTCTTGCATATATATTATAAATAAAATAAAATAAAAAATGTTTATATTTATTATTTATGTATCCATATCTGTTTTTTATTACATTAATAGATATATTAAAATAATTTGAAATTGTTTCTGTAGCTGAAAATTAATTTATTTCAAACAGTCAGTCGGTTCGGACCTGGCCACAGGTCAACTTATTACTATCTCGCCAGAGATAGTATTGCGATCACGAAAATTTTTTGATGTTTTAATACGTTTTGAAGGCCCCTGAGTCATTTTTCAAAAAAATGTCAAATTTTTTTTTTTACATAATAATTTTTGACAAAAATTATGTGAGGTTCAAAACCTCGACGCAATGACCACCGTCCAAGTATCTCTCGTATCGTGCAGACAGCGACGGATATTGGATAGCGATTTATGGTTTGCATTCGTGGTGATTTATTCTTGTCTATAGTAGTTGTATTCTAACATCCTCTAAGTTAAGTATATACCCTAAATTTTACGAGACCCTATATACAAATAGAATAAAAATAATATAAAATAACTTAAAATAAAAAATATAAATAAAATGTATGAGTCATTCATTTTAAAGGTCAGTAAATAAAATAAAACTAAAATAATTAAATATGACTCGTCACACAAATAATAAATAAATTTTACTTCTTTTCCCATTAAACAAATAGATAATTCATATCACGGGTAACTAAAAGTTAACTTGATGATTGTCATTCATTCATTCATTTATTAGGATCAATACAAATACAGTGAATACAATAAGATTGATTGATGTCATCCATCCTCATATTTTCTTTCATCTTACGTTAATTTTTTATAAAAATAAGGAATTTCAGAGCGAATTTATTTAAAATTTAAGACATTTACATATAAAAATTGTACTGTCAGCTCTCGTTGAAACATTGGATCTATTTAAAAATTTAAACTGAATTTTTTTTTTTTAACAATTTTCAATTTATAAATGGAACTGAAAATGAATAATAAAATCAATAGATTAGAGGTATATTATTAAAAACACACTTAATGATCATTTCGACATCTACGTCATCATCAGAAGTTTATGCTGTACTATAGTCATCATCATCATCATCCGTATATAGTCATCATCGTCAAATGTCGAAATGATCATT